>JAUTBZ010153048.1:0-11543 GCA_032361785.1 Lepetodrilus galriftensis
TGGTCAAACAATTCTACTCAGAATGTTTAACGAAAGTGTTTTCTAGGCCTCTTTTCAGAGTTGGCCTCCTGACTATTGTTCCAAATATTGCTTCTTTCTAGCTGTTCTGTCTGTACTTTCTGTCCGATGCATGTGCAGTTACACTGTACGGTGTTGATCCTTTGTATCAGCGCATGCGTCGGACAGAAAGTACAGACAGAACAGCTAGAAAGGAGCACCACCCAAGTGTACACAACTATTGACTAGCGTCAGTTACAAAGCAAAGCATAGCTTGTTCCGCAAACTATCTGCTTTTTCGCTTGAAAAGATAGAAATAGACATACAGTGCTCCCTCGATATAACGCTGAAGTTGGGGTCCATGACATATGCCACCCGCGTTATAATACCCGAGTTATATTTTAGGACAGGGCTCAAATATAGTCCCATCATATTTCATTCCATCAACATTATAAGTTGCCAGCATGATTTCTGGGGTATACAAGTTTTTACAAATATCTCATATGTCCAAGGGGTGTACGAGAAATTTCAGCTTGTAAAAACTTGTACACCCCGGAAATCACGCTGGTAACGAATTTATCCAAAATCGTAATAGTTGTACACTTTTAACGCCACCCTCTCACCTTAACACCCTTTCGACCTCTCACCTTGGCAACCACCCCACTCACTCAACTGTATACCACACCCGACACCCGACGCATATTCGTGAAAAATACTTAACAGATTTCCAAAGGACAAAAATGTTGGCTATATTTTAATGAAAATAATTGACAGATGGCAATGGACAAAAATGTTGGCTGTATTTTAACATGAGATAATCTCCAGCGAGTGTCCGACTGTCCGACTGGGGACATTGAGTGATGAAGGACATAGCAATGAGACCAGCATGACGACAGCTCAGGGCTACCAACAGTGTAAACATATCAACTGCCACCCTTCGCGCTCCATTAAACAGATCTATGTCTTAACAATTGTTTGATGAGAAATCTACTGTAGATGCTAACTTAATACTCATAGTATCAAAGATAATATCAAACGGATGTGGGACAGTTGAAATTGATCAGACAACTAAAATTATGAGGGGGGGGGAGGGGGAGGGGGGGGAGGAGAATATGCCTTTGCTCCAGCTTTCCCCCACCCACCTCCAACACACATGTATACCACATACACATACCCATACACACACACACACACACATACACACACACAACACATATGGATACACACAACTACAGACACACACACACACACACACATACACACAACACATATGGATACACACAATTACAGACACACACATACCACATACCGGTACACATATCCACACACATACACATATCCACATACACATATCTACACACACATATCCACCAGTACACCATTTTACATAATCCTGGATCACATTTACCAAATTATTTTACCTGCACAGGTGTAGCAAGAAATAAGTGTAATTTTCCAGATAGCCACGAGAGCACTCTATTCTGGTAACTAGAGTGACCTCCTAAACATCTAATAAAAGGGCCCTTAATTTTATGGAAATATTAAATTGTAATAAAATAATAATTACACAACATTTTCCTTCATAATAGTCGTAATAGATAAATGTTAGGCATAACACAATTGAGGCGTGTGTGATAATGTGAATTTATACGTTGAGTTATTGATTTATATTTTTATTGAAAATGAAGAGGGTCAAACGGGCATGTCAGAAATGAAGTTAGCATGCCTGACAATGATTTTAAGTGCCTTTGGCCCGCGAGCATCCTTATTTCTACCCCTGCTGTATTAGAAACACTTTAATGAAAGATCCACAAGAGATTCAATTCTTATAGCTACAAATCTTTAAGGACATTCTTTCCAATTTAATACTTTTTCTACTGTTTCATCAGATAGGTCTGTGGGGATCTAGAGGTCTACGGGACCTATCTGATGGTCAATGACCTAACAGCCTCGAGTATACCATAAACTCTTCGATTACCTGGCAGCACATTATAATGGGGCAAGATTCTAAGATTGGGGGGCGAGACTGCTAGCTCCAGTCCCGGGAATAATCCACTTTTCATTGATCAGTTCCGACCAGGATGTGCTATAACCATGTTACCAGCCACCAACGCCATGTGCAGCTATCGGCCTTATATCACATGGGCCTGTTCCAGACTCTATATCACAAACTACCAGCCCTATATCACGTGTATGACTACCAGCCCTATATCACATGTGTGTCTACCAGCCCTATATCACATGTGTGACTACCAGCCCTATATCATGTGTGTGACTACAAGCCCTATATCACATGTGTGACTACAAGCCCTATATCACATGTGTGACTACAAGCCCTACATCACATGTGTGACTATCAGCCCTATATCACACGTTTGACTACCAGCCCTATATCACATGTGTGACTACCAGCCCTATATCACATGTGTGACTACCAGGGCCGGTATTCATAAAGGGGCTTAAGTCAGTTTTTGGTTACCAAATGTATAGCAAAAACTGACTTCGCCCCTATATGAATACCGGCCCAGCTCTATATCAGATGTGTGACTACAAGCCCTATATCACATGTGTAACTATCAGCCCCTATATCACGTAGTCTTCAGACACAGGCTTGCATCGGAATTGAAAACATCAAAGGTTGTGGATGGAAATAATTGCAATATTTTTCAAAGATAAATACATAGGCAATGGATTGAATAACATGGTAGATTTAACATCAAAAAGCTTTGAAATATGTTGGACGTTTGAGAAGGCGCTTTCTCGTCTTTGGAAGCCAATTGCAATGTCTGGGCTAAACGCTTCTTCCAGAGTCATGGGCCCTGAGGTTACGAAAAGTTTTTAAGTACAAATTTGTGCTCAACTCAAAGACAGCATGAAAGTTTCGTAACCTCAGGGCCTGGGGCTGTATTCATGAAAGGGTTAACCCTTAAATGTATTTTAAATTAACTTTTTTTAAATATATTTAAAAAAATAAAATTAAAATAAAATAATTTAAAAAGAAATAATACAAATTTAAATTAAAAAATTAAAATTAAACTTAAATTTAAGTCAGGTTTTGAAAACCAAATAAATTAACTTAAGCCCTGTCATGAATACGGCCCTTGGGTCTGAGATAATAAACATTTTGAGTATAATTTCTTTCTCAAGCTCAAAAGTTATGGGGATCTGTGGACGAAGTTGAACATGAAATCATACTCAAAAACATGTTGTATTCTCGCGGTCTGTACACATTCACCAGGGGCGGGGCTTAGTGCTGCAGGGAGGTAGTTAAATCAATCAAAGGTTTTCAGAGACAGTATAAGCGCAAATATATAAATTTGGATTCTCATATTTTAACAAGAAGCAGAAAATCATCTTTTATTTAATATTTCCTCAATATTGATTACACTGTATCTCTAAAGTTTGAGGATTTGTTTACCATATTTTTTCAGGCATGGCAAATCAGGCCCTGAGATTACGCAACTGTTTTGAGTACGACTTCAACTCAAAGTTGATATCAAATTTGACCCTGAGCATGAAATCGCACTCGAAAGGTTTCATAAGCTGGGCTAAGGACCAGACAATGACCAGGCAAACCGCAAACTTAAAAATGTTCTTTGTCACCAACTTCCCAATTTTGCAAACTATTTCGCCTTGACCTTAGCTGTATCTGCTGCAAGAACTCAAAGGCCACAGATCCTCATTTAACCCTCTCCCTGCTGGACTAGGCACAGGCACTGCTCTTTAGGGCATCTCCGGTTGCCTCCAACATGAAGAGGGTTAATAGTAATGATACTTTCCTGCAACTTTGAGGAATAACATGAGGATATTCTCCCTGTAGTAAATAATTTATTTTTTTAATTTTATTTTTTTAATTTGATTAATTACCGGTAAGTAAGATTTAACATATCTGTTGTAGTAATATATCACATGGTCAATAAATGTAACAGACCCAGCAGATCTGAAGAAATCCGTCAAGGACAAAACATCGTCGCTCACTCACATGATGGTTAAAATAGTTATATAAAGTTGTAGTACAGTGCTCCCTCGATATAACGCTGAAGTTGGGGTCCATGACATGCCACCCGCGTTATAATACCCGCTTTATATCAACGAATATAATTGGAGAAAAAAAAGAATGTTTTTTATTTTTTAAATGGGGTCCACGTTGGATCCCGCGTTGTATCCGAATCCGCGGTGCATTGAAGGGCGTTATATCGAGGGAGCACTGTAGTAGGGTTGAGTGGATAGCGGCTATCACACCTACTGGATGTAAGTATACCTAGCAGTAGTAGTAGTAGGGTTGATGTACCATGAGGCATACACACACCTTAATTTAGTATCCTGTAACTTGCCTGTACCAGATTCTGGGAGCTGAGAACGTGATGGTGGTGGTGACACGATGGTATGGCGGTATACATCTGGGCCCTGACAGATTTAAACACATCAACAACATGGCACGGGAACTCCTGCAGCGGTATGGATACATCAAAGAGAAGGTAACTTAGGGCCAAATAGTGACAGTCACACAGTGTTCGAAATAATGAAAATAATGAGGGGGTCATTCTCCAAGGCCCAATGTTAAAGGTGGTAAAATCAGGGGGTCACACAGATACCTTTAACATTGCAGATTTTCAAATGAACCCCGGACCCTCTATTAATTCCAACACTGGTCACATGACTGGGCCAATGAGGGACCAAATTACAATTATCTGCCCCTGATTCAGTGTATCACTGGTCCTCAAGATACCATTAGTGTTTTTACAAGTTAACATTTTGCCACTTTTTGCAGTCCTACAGTCCTACGTCGCAAATGGGTGAAAGATTCCCGCAGCGACGTTAAACTCCATATTCACTCAGTCCTACATAGTGTCTATAATGATGCCAGTATATTGTCACTATAACGTTGGATTCCCCACTTCTCTATTTGTAAATATTCTATTTAAATATTCACATTCCTTAATGTTCTGGCTTTCAGGGCGAGAAGAAAGGTCCAAGAACATCTAAAAAATCTCGGTGATGGTTTGCAAATACTGGATACCGGGAAATTTTGAGGTGTGAATTTATCAAGGTTTTAAACACAAAGAGGTTTTCGAGGATTCTTGTTTTGGAGGTCTTGATTCATTATTAGCAACATTACTGTATTACTTGCAGTCTTGCTATTTAAATACATTGAAATGTACATGTATTACTGTGTATGTGCCAGTGGCCTTACATGCAATGAAGAATTGAATTGAATTAGCAACATTACAACTATATAGTGCATGATAACATAGTGCATATGCCACCTTACCACTGCTTGCGGCCAGCTTGTAAACAGTGTAAATGTATTTGTTTGTAGGTGAGCATAATCTAATTAGAGAAGAATGTGTTGACAGTAAACAAGTAAGAGTTACAACCACACTTTCCTCGGTGTATCGGTCAATATCCATACAGTTTAGGTCGTACCGCCTCGGAGGCATCACGACCAAAACCAAAACCGAAGTCTGGTTGTAACTGTCTTATACCCTTCTTTTGGTCGAGTAAAATATATGTAATTTAGGAGAAAATCAATGTATAACAGTGTAAGTTGTACTAGATCATCGACCTGCCAGATCATCTATGCTTTTGGATGAACAATTATTTCATGCTGCAAGTGGTTTTGTTGGAGCATGTGTACGTGACATCATAGCCAAATGACTTGGTCCAATGGTAGTGACAGGTTCGGGCACAACTCGATGAAGGGAAAGTGTATGTGTATTTCCGATATTCGTACACTTTCTCCAAAATGAACGAATTAATGCTTTAAAAGGTTCATTTCTGATAGGTTTATCCGGATATTCAAGTACACTGAGAAAATTGTGGGTATAACAGTCTTATACACTTCTTCTGGTGGAGTACTGTATTACTAGTACCAACAACAACAAAATAGATGTAAAATGTAACCAATGCTAAGGGCCTATATAATATAAGTAGTACTGGATCACCCAAACTCCAGACACCCCAGGTTCTCTGTAGCCTCACTTTCACTTCAGCTCAGTGTAGGTGTATTGGGATATACTATGAAATTTGCATTGAAAGCGGCGTAACTGCATTCGGTAAATGACATATTATTTCGTTTTTAAAGGTTTTATATACTTTCTCATGTTGATTTTTATATATTTCTTTTGTGTGTAAATAGTATTTGCAAGTTGGTATATGTGCAATAAATGTGTTTTACAGATATATTAATATTAAACATGGACATTATTTAAAGTGAAGTTGAGGCGACGGGAACTTGTTAAACTGGGTACAGTCTTCTGGTAGTTTCCCCTTGCGTATGACGCATAGGCGCAGGTAATAGCTGTCACGTGGTATGTATCACAATAACTTTGGCTTCCAATACCGGAAGAGGGGTATAATACAGGGTGTTTCATTATACCTGTCCCCATTTCAAGATAAAATATTAACAAGTCAACTAGGAATAAATGAAAATTAAATACATTCAGTGATTCTACTGTTACGGTGTAATTATAGTTTTATTAGGTGAGTTACAATAAGAAGTCACAAACAGTACATTTCTTTGAGGGTATCTTCTAAATAACATGCTCTACATGACGTCCTTTTTGAGCTGTTACTATGCCAAGGTGACACTCGAAATTTATGATCACAGCCGCACAAATCTCGAGTGAAATCTTTCACAATTCTCGATGAAGGGTACTTTCTTTGCAAAGTTCTGATGACAATTACTGGTGAATGGCTTTCAAAATAAAGCCTTACAGCTTCTGTAGACCTTTCCTTTGACAATGTCATCTTGGAAATGTTACTGCTTTACGTTATCATTATAATGATATGACTAAACATTCTTCATTTCCCGTGCTTTTTGTCAGGTAAAACATTTTAAAATAACCTTTCAGTTGATATATAATATATATATAATAAGTTATTGATTACATATTAAAATTTCTGCAGCCAATTATAATGGGGACAGGTATTATGAAACACCTTGTCTATAGACTATATAGAAGAAGGATATTTGACCACAGGAGGTTGTTAACAGCCGAGGCACAAGAATACGTCATTGCAGTTAGGACGGATGCAGCTTGGTACTGTACCTGCATCTCCGGAAGTCGCCGACGGAAGAAGTATGTTGAGGTAAAGACAATTACAATACAGAAAGGGTTTATGATCTGTATAAAGAAGAATGTTGTCGTCCACTTGTCGTGCTAATGATGGAGACACAAGGGAAGTGTGTATGTATGGTGTAATTATGTTGGTCAAAGATGCACGGCAATCTGGAATTGCTGTTGTGGGCTTGTACTAGTATGTCCTCTGTTCTACAGAACGGTAGTACATGTACGAGCGTCGTAACTCTATAGATATAAGCTGTGTATAGTACTACTAGTGGTACGGGACACTGATCCTTCATGATATTTGTAAGAATATTGTTTCGATAATTGACCAACAAAATAAACAACTCAAATAACAACAACAACAACAATAATATCAGCATCATCAACAAGATAATAACAATATAATAACAATAACAAGATAATAACAATAACAAGATAATAACAATTATTACTACTACTACTACTACTACTACTACTACTACTACTACTAGTAGTAATAATAATAATAATAATAATAATGATGATAACAATAATATAACTAATAATTATACTAATAATATTATGAATTATTGTGCACACATTTATACCAGTACAAATACATTAGACTGTAAATACAGTATATGGATATTCCACAATTATGTAACAGTTACAATAATACATGTGTAATAAGACACTAAAAGAAGCTGACTGTCGCAGATCCTCAGGAAGTTTGGCAGCTTTAGAGGAAGAAGTTCTGGTAGGCCCTACTCGTTTTCATTGCAGACTTTTCAAAGTGTCCATATCTGATGAAATATGAGGGATAAAAGTGAAGGTCAAGTGTACACAATGGACATGCTTTGTTGACCAAGGTGCACTTTCACTGCACTGGGTAATTGACGTACATGTACGCGGCCACTAGAAGCTTTCTGGCTTGGTTCCAGTGCTGGAGCGAATGCAACGTCTGGCAAACACCACCTCAATACGTGGCACGTTGTTGTTTATCTTTGCCAAACAACACGCACGTGAATGTTGCAAAACAAAACAACAAATCACCAGCAAATTGAACACTAATGTTAGGCAGACAAACACCCGCCCTGTTTGCCTAGATGACCAAGGCACGATGCCATACTCCTCAGTTCTGTTTCAAACCCCAACCAGGCGTGTCATTCGCTGTGTTCACTTGCTAACTTTGTTGCCTCACCGCAGTCAAGCTGACTAGAGAGCCGACAAGGGCCATAACCCAATGGAAGCGTTTGCAAACACCGCCAAAGTGACGTTTTCCATTGGCCAATAAGGAAAGCGTGCTCATGCGACCAAGTACTTTTCTATTTCAAGAGTGTTCTTGCTGACGTGTCTTGTATACAAACCGAGGCATGCACTTTATACACTGTCATAGAGTATTGATAATAGTATTAATATGTTTTTGTTTTGTACCAAACACATATGTACGTTTACATTCGAGACACTTCAAGAGTTTATGCAATCATCATAACGCGACATATCGAACATATTCTTTACTTATATTAATGAAAAAAATCAAATGGTGTTTCTTTAACATATCATTTTCATCTGCAAATATATTTATATACCATTATTACATATGTTATGGGATTGAACATCTGATCGCTATATTAACAGATTGTTTATTTTAAGTGCATGGTCAAGATCTATATAACGAGTGTGCACATGTGTTCATGTACAGACAGATCGGTTACAGTGGTTGGTTGTGTATATCGACAGCTTCTCATATATCAGTGCTATATGATCCCAATGTGTAAACGTACTCGTCAGTCTCTCTATAGATTTGACGGTAATCAATCATACACGGTTCCTGCATGTTTAGATACGGACATCAAGGCACGCTATGGATCCGAAATAATCTCGCACCATCAGGATGAAACTGTAATTTATAGAAATTATATAATTTAAGAACTAATTTGTAGAATGCTGGTATTTCGCTACACCCAAAAACACCCAAAGCCGACTTTGAAAAATAAAAACTGACAGTTTCGGTGATAATTTATGTTATTGCCGAATAATTTATCGGCGAAACTGTCATTTTTTAATATTTATTTGACAGTGTGAGCGATAATTTATGTTATCTTTGATGTATATTTCTACAACTTATAATAATGGCACTTAAGTTCTTCATCATTACTTTACTGTTGATAAATACGGTAATATGTTTAGGAAATTATCAATTATGGGTACTGTACTGTATGCTTTAGAATGAATAATTTACAGCAGATATTCAATATTGAATTACTAGTATATTATTCAACTTAATCTCAATAATCAAAGATACTTTGGTTGTGGAATGAACCTCCTCACTGCTGCAGGCATATATATTTGCCCAAAACACATGCACAATGGAACAATTCAGCAGGGAGAAGGTTATTAGTGGGTTGAATAAATCTCGTGATCAAATCATTATCCATATTATCCGGTAAAAATGAATCGGATTATTAAATACACGTAGGTCGATTAGCTGTGAATCTATGCATCTAACCAGCACTCCATAGAGCATGACTGTTTGAAAATAGTATGTTTGTATTTTACAATCCAATCATGAATAACAAGTAGTCAATAATGAAGAAGTGAACAATATTAAAACACATGTGAATGATTTTATTCACATAACCAGATTAAGCCGCAAGCTACAACCATTCAATAATCGGGGGAGTATGAATCCCTCTAGTTGAGAAATTCTCTCAGTATTATAACCATATATTACTGGGGGATAACGAGAGCGATTGACCCGTGTCAATTTCATGCCACTCAGGCCTGTGTCATTATCTCTGCATGGCGAGAGACAGACACGCATGACACCTGACATGCACATCACCTGCAGTTGTACCGTCTAGCACTGCATGCACATTCAGATATTTTGATCCAGCCACTAAAGCTTAACTTGCAGTATACGAATACGGGTAGGTAATTTATATTGTAATATTTGGAGTATCTTTGGCTTTATCACGTCACTTCCACAAATGTCTTCAAATGCATACCGCAATTTTATTTATTTATTTTGCTTTCATTTTTATATTTTATTTGAAAACATTATGATTTAACCCAACTTTCAACAATTTCACCCGCTCATATCACTGCTTATCAGCTTACAGCAGGAAGAACCTCGCAACACATGGTGTGATAAGTGTTGCAGTAAACATGTGGGCACCGGCTGGTACTGTTGAATCAAAGATTATTATGTCAAATGTACAGAACAAACGCAGAGTAATGTTTATACCTGAAAACATATGTGTCGTCGTCGATTTGATAAAATACTGTAGTGTGACTATATTGAAAATGTCGATATCGTGGAGTTCTAGGAAGCTGTCGCATTAAGGTATTCTAAAGTGAACGGATAAATAATAAAGAACCACAGTTCGGGATTAATTCCTAGATAGACAGGGATTTCTACTGATACACATCTGAAGCAGATTACACTAAGACGTCTTCTGTTAAAAATAAAGAAAAGAAAAAAATCAAAAGTGCCATCATGCTAAAAAGAGCTATTCTCATATATAAGAAGACAACAATTACTCCTCACAATATCCGCATTAACGAAGAAACCGGCTGATCCTGAAATGTACACGCGATAGACAACCAATGGTAATCCGTTAATTTGACAAATGCACACCGAGAAGGCACCTCCGTGATTATGGTGTTTACCTACATTGTGTCCGGACGTTTGTGGTCAGTCGCGCGTGCTTAGTCCATCCGGAGGGACGCAGGATGGGTTTTGGACAGTGCCCGGGGGGTGGTACTTTCCTTATCTGACCGAGGATGGACATCGGTTAATCGCAAACCACAGTATCTGCTGAACAGCAGTAAATATAGGTACAAAACTGTAGACGTCGTTCTATGGATTCGATCATGTAATGGACTGGATGGCTTGGTTTCCGGTTTAGCGGACAACCAGAATAAAACACACACAAATATGTGCTATTTTCTTCCATCGATTACACCATCTTACTGTAACATATTATATAAGTTACGTATTAAATTATATATGTAAATTGTGTTTGTAACTATATATTATACATGACATACTGGACATTACTGGACAAGTATCATATTATGAAATCAGCATGATTTTAATTCACGTACTAATTCACGTTGTGATTTGGAATGTCAATTTCAAGTTAAAATGACAATGAAGCAAATACATACATAAATCAGCTGTACCGTAAAAATAAGTACAAGTAGGCCTAGAATATAAACAAAAATAACTACAAGTAGGCCTAGAATATAAACAAAAATCCCCGTAAATAATTGAACCGCATGTGCACACTCATTTACATGCAGTCCGTGCACATTCAGTATTAAGCTATATGTTCATAAATTACATCAACCGTGCAATTCTTCAAGCCAAAATACTAACTTGTTACTTAAAGCCCCGTTTACATGCCACCATTTTACCCTGGGTTACTTTTTAACCCTGGGTCAAAATTTTAACCTGGGGGTCTAATTGCTTCATGTAAACGGGTTGTTTTA
>JAUTBZ010153058.1:0-11542 GCA_032361785.1 Lepetodrilus galriftensis
TAGAGTTAAATCATGAGGATGAATGAACATCTAGGTAGTGCTCATTTCTAGCTGTTCTGTCTGTACTTTCTGTCCGAGACATTCGCAATTCCACTGTGCGGTGTTGATCCTTTGTAACTGTACATTTTTCGGACAGAACATGTTTCGGACAGAACAACTAGAAAGGAGCACTACCCTAGTACCTTATTTGTTATGCAGACAGTTATGCGTAATACCCCCTTCACACTGAAGGAAGTTCCCACTGCGTTATTTCATGGACGCAGCGAGATCTTGATTGACGTAGCTACTAGCTGCAGTGTGATGGGGATATTAAATTACAGCTACATCACTACATGTATCCGTACAATACTGTTTTGATTTGATTTCAGACTGAAGCTGAGCTTGCCCGACAAAACCCAGGGAAGAAAGTATCAAGTGCTAACAACATCGTCATCCCTCGTTTGCCATCAAATCCATCACGAGTTGATCGTCTCATTGTAGATTCCTTCAGGGAGCATGCAAGGGTATTTACAAACTTTGAAAAGCAAATATCCCCACACATCCCAACAAACATTGTTTCAAATGGATGAAAGATTCCTGCAGTGACATTAAAGTCCATAATCACTCGTCCAACAAGCACTATTGTCCGTCAGATATCTAACTATATGGGTGAGATATTCCCGCCGCGACGTAAAACATTAAACATTAATTCAATCAATCGAAACTATAAGAATATCCCACTTTTAATAGTTTGTGTCGCATGCAACATGGTGGCAGTAATTTTTATATTTTGATGGACTTCTAATTGCAGATAATCACATTGATAGACAAGATGGAGAAGCTGAGGTCAATTTCTATCCATCCCAACATACACTCCTCCCTGGACAAGTGGCTGGAGGGCATCAGGAAGGTCCAAGCGCGACGCAAGGAGGAGATCGTCAACGCTGCCAACAGACATCGAGCTGGAATATCGCGCCATCAGGAAGACAAAGGTAAATTATTCATGTTTACTTACATTATCTGAGAAGGTGTACGCGAAGATTTCATTTCTATTATGCTTTTAACTCTCTCCCTGCTGGATTAGGCACAGATACTTTTCTTTATGGCATCTCCGGTTGCCTCCAGCATGAAGAGAGTTAGCAGGAGTTTACTGTAGTATAACTATGAGATTGATGTTGTCAATTTAGACACTACTAATTCTAATATGGTTCCACAAAATATTAAATGGATGAATTTGGCAGATATGGATGAAAGATTCCCGCTGTAACATAAAACAATACCTCACTCACTCACTCATCATCGATGAATTCAAAAATAATTTTGATAAATAAATTTATCATAATTAAGTCCTGTGAATTATTATCCCTGATTTAAGAAATATTCTCCAACAGATGTCCTTGCCTTGGCTGCCAGTATTGGAGAGCTGACGTCTCACACTCGCAGAGCTCGCACTGCAACTTGGTGCGCTCTGCAGATGTCGGACAAGTCCAACCCACTCATCGTGCAAGCGGGCGTCAACGTGCTCTGTCCTGTCAACATTGAGGCATACGTGAAGATGCTGGAAGTCGGCATCCAACTGGAAGTCAAGAAGGACGACGGCCAAGCAATATAAGCCGCCGTTCCCAGACGCAGCCTTTCCAGAACAAGACGAAGAGGGTTGGAAATTTATTCGATGAAACTGATGGGAGGATAGATAATTTACTGGTTGTTCTGCTTTCATTTTTTCATACGCTGCCTAATGTTGTAGACCACAAGCTGTTTATATTGAGATTTGAAGCACTGCTAGCTTGTTTGTAAGCAGCTGTCAGGGTAAACAGGGTTAACGCTGATTACGAAGCAAAAGATAATAGCTTTGTGCTGGTGAATTAGACTTTACAGCAATATGAATTTGAGTGTTTTCCTTTAGTTTGTGATACCTGATTACTAGTTTGACATGCATAGAATATTGTGATAGAAGTTGAAGTTTATAGTGTTGTGTACAGATAATCAAAGAGTGCTATTGTATCATGTCTTGTTCATCTGAGAACCACGTGCATTATATCTGCTTTGATCAGGCCTTTGGGGAATATTCCGACGTGCACTGTTATACCGGTGAATCTCAAAGTATTTTTTTCCAGTCTAGGAAGTATACACGTAGAACTTTTAACTGTCTCGTTATCATCTGTGAATGTCCGTCCATATATTGGAATGTATACAAATATAGGATTCAAAGATCTCTTCATTTGCGAATTGTACTTTTCTTCAAATTTATTCAGAAATTTTCTGTTGGCATGGGTTATAAATAATTCGGAATATGAATTGGTTGTAGCCCATACATACAAGTTTCATGTATATGATTATAAATTATTTTGTCATCTTGTGAACAATGAAGAGAATTGATATTGTTTTCCATAATTAATTGACTCACTTCAGGCTAGTGTGAGCTTGTGTTGTTGACTTCAGTGACAGTGACGCTTGACGTTATTTCATGGCATCAGAAACCTAACATCCAATATGGCTCCTTCAGGCAGCCATATTGAAATTGTCGTTAGCTGCCCTCATTGCATGTTCATTCATGCCAAGAATACGAAATATATTCATATAATTTTAATAATAACTATATGAATCGCCTGATACTTCAATCCATTTAGTGATCTCAATGCAGCTTGATAGTTAATTTTTGGCATGTAGTCGAAAGACCTCGACATTGTTCAGTTAACCTATTCAAAATAAATGGGAATTGTTAACTTGTTATTCTTTATGATAATGTTGGTAACTGAAATACAAATCTAATCACATTGCTAGTTACAAAGGATATAACATAGCGATATTGTTGATCATCGCATACCACTCAAAGTTATTAGTGAATGAATGCTTAGGACCTGAATAACTTACCGACTTACATGGATTCAATGAACACTTCAATTTATTAGCTACAATTTAATGCAAGTGAGCTTCCATTTTCTGACTGAAAGATCTGCGTCTATCTAATCTCGAAGTGAAGGTTGTGATTTATTTTCATCTACTCGCATTTCTGTATATCAAGAAAACTGATGTAATTCCATGATGTAATATGTTTGAGAACTGCCGTCAGCTATACTATGAATGGTTGTGATTGCATCATTACGTTCTAATCAGACACGACAATTGACAAATATATGTTGACATAACATTTTATTGTCACGCAAAGCATAAAGCATAATGGTTGTTTTCTCCCAAGGCCTGATCAGTTGACAATGCAACACATGTGCATAAGGGTACCTTTCATTTTGCACGCTAAGAATTGCATTTCATTCTAATATTTCTTAAAGTTGAAATGTTGATCAATATTGACGATCATTTGAAGACTAGTTTGTAATGTCAATACGGTAAATTTAACATTAAATATGTTGGAGACATTTTGAGATACAGTAATAACTTACTAGTCAACAGTTTTATGAATAATTTTGAATACACTAAAATTGTAATTATCAACTTAAGAAATTGGGAACTTCATGAAAAGTTGAAAGGACCTCGACATGGCCAGTTTTTTACTTACTAGTCCCAGTATTGTTTTTTGCCAATACAGTTCATAGTATAATAATACAGCTATTGTTCATCGTAAATTAATGTTACTTTACAAATTACTGGTTTATGCCCACAATTTATTTTAGTTGAAACAGGATCTAATAGTTTTGTTTAATTCCTGCCCATCTATCACCTTTGATGGTGAGAAGAGTTCCATTCAGGGATTCAGATGTAATATTTGCAGTTATTCCTCTTGGATTGATCCACCTCTAGCCCCTGGGTCTTGCTTGTAACACTCCGGTGTAGTTCCTCTTCCCACCGTAACCAGATCACTGCACGCTCATGCTCTGGTTCATGAATGACGTCTATATGAAGGGTACCCGTTGCCATGTAGGATCTGGGTTCTCAGTTGTGTGGTGAATTCATTCTCTTGACTTCTGGGAGATGTCGCCCAGTCTTATTTATTGCACCACTTTTGAGTGTGATGAGTTTTAGCCACCGACTCTGGTGGGTGCCAATCAGTAGTTTACCCTAGAATGGTTTGTAGTGTGCGTAGTTGTATTTAGCTAGTTTGTCTGATATTTCACTGGTGGAATGACGATTGTAGTGTCCTATAGCAAATGCAGAGGAATCGTATAGGATCATGGAGATTAAAGTATTACTTTTGTTTTCAAATAAATCTATTTTCTTACTACAAATCTAACGGACAAGAGTTGCATTGAATCCCTAGGTGCCATACAGATAAATGCCAGACTGTTGAATACAGTATTGTTCTGAATATTGCATGTATTTTTCTATGAATCATTTGTATATTACAATAGAGATGAAGAAAGAAAATTTGATGTCTAGTCTGATCCTTATCAAGATATGCAAACTACGAATTTATATGATTTGTAACTTTTCATATCGGATACTTATCAAGATGTACAACTATATTATTCAGCGGTCGCAGTAACAATCAGTTTGTAGTCATCTTGATAGTTGATTCAGGTACATATCTCTTGTTATGAAAACAATTTGTTATCAATTATTATTTTTCATATATTGTGTTTGAAACTCGATAGGTAACTGACCCAGCCTGAAGACTTAAGTTTTCAAATATCAATGAAAAATATACAAATTTGTTGCTAGAGGTTACCTATTGGGCAGCAAGGAATTTTCAAACACTGATGAATTTGTTAAAGATCGGTTTAAATGTACCTTTCTATATTCTATAATTACAAACTCGATTTATCAAATTACATGTGATTAGTTATTTTCATGTTAATAATTTAATATTAAAAGATACAAGTTTGTGTTCTGGTATCATACTATTACACTATAGCTTCAAGCAGATTATTTTTGTTCAGCAATGTGTATTCTATTATATATCTATGTAAATTATTACATTTCTGTTACTTGTTTTAGGGATCAATTGTCTCTTTGGGAATCAATTATGCTATGAAGTGGAAAATCATTCCTAACTTCGATTAATTAACTTACTAATAAAAGTAGATCTGTGATATGTTCAAATGTTTTTCCCAATGGTTGATTTCGATGTTATTGAAGTTTCATTTTTCATTTATTGAGAGTTCTATTTCTGAAAAATGAATATTATCTTCAACTGAAATATGTTTGATTATTTATGATTGTTAACCATCCATATCAGTTCCTTTGCATAACATTGATTTACTAACAATTAACTTGGTATTTATTTATTGGGTCCACTTTTCACATATTGTTGACTACTTCAAGCTCATTAGATACAATGAACTCAAGAAAATGTTCCTAAGCAGCATGAAGTCATTGACAGCTTTCAAGCTTCGTTGTGAGGTATCAGTTGCCTAGTTTGTTCATTCTAGTCTGAGTCCAATCAAAACTTTGTTGCCCATGTCCATACATTGTTATTCACATTCCAATAACATTACATGCATTAAGACAGGTTTGAATTATGTGAGTTTTTCGCTGGTTGCCAGATATTATGCAGACTTACTATTGCAAAGGCATTTTGAGTGCCACAATTCCATTAAATTGACTGTGATCACCATATTTTCATATAAAACAGACCTACCTAATGAACCAAATATTATTGTAATAGTCTACCATAATGTGTGTTTGTGTGTGTGTTTATATATATATATATATATGTACTTAGGCACATTGTTCTATATATTAGTATGGGTGTGCGTGCGTATAGTACTTAGAAAACGGGTGACAATTTTAAAGCAGTCAATGACACAGATATTTGTTCCAGAAGCAATGACATTCAACAAATCATGCATGACTTGGTGCATTTTTATATTTGTTTGTAACTTGGTCAAGACAAGTCTCGTTTTCATATGTTGGTTGCAAATTTTGGTGTACATGTATGTTTATTTGTTTTTACATATGGTTTATAGATGTGTTACAGATTTCTAGTGATAGATAGACGATTTTCATGTATAATGTACAAGTATGCCACCTGTCTTTATGGGTTAAATTGTTATTCCTTGTTGAACAAAGTTTGCTGGGAATACAGAAACAGGCTCTGTCCGTCCATATAACTGGTCCTTTACAGAGCATAGCTCAGTGACAATTCAATATATCTTCACAAAACGGATATATCAAATATGTCGTTGAGTGTTGCCTATTTAAAACGTATTTATTCAAATTACAAAATTCTTGGGAACGTGCATTTTTTGAGCCCTCTCAATAGAGACATGGAAAACCATAGGTTGTTCAACAGATGAAGGAAATAATTCATTTTACCAATTAACATTTTCAATTTTGAATTAATCGTATCACTCACGATTGCCTCTCAAGTCTCAACCAGTAATGAGAAGCTAACCTGAATTTATCCAAAATACTACATATTTGAAACTGGAAGTTACTTGGACCCAATTTACAGTATACATTATTCGCAAACAGAAGCCATTGAATCTACATCATTAAAAAAAATGTTGGTAGTAAAATGAATTTGTTTGGTGTAAGAAGTTATTGAATTATACTTTGAGCAATACCAAGTGAAATTTGTATTATGAGAAACTAATGTATGAAACCATTCTACATCTGTTACAATTTATTAAAAAGGGACATCCTTATTTCAGGTTTTGATATAAGTACCAGGCCCAGACTTGACATATCCCAAGTAGGATGATGTATCAGTTGTTGTTGATTTTATTTTTGAGGAATAATTTGGCTATGCCATTGTCCAACTTTCATGTGGTTGTTCTATAGCAGCACAAATCTCTGATATCCATTTCAGCTGTTGTTTGAACATTCACTGCAGTGGACCCAGTCATGTGCTGGATTACCTTATCATGTGTTCGATTTTATACGTAGCATATCCATATTTTAGTCACAAAGTATCGAACACACCTTATACGTTATTGGATGTACCATATGATTCAAATTATGAGTATGCAATTCAACTTCTGCAATAGCCTATCCTTGACCAAGGTTTAAACTTTCATTGTGTGGTAGCTTTTAGTGAATTTTCATGGTAGTGGTAGCATTTTAGGTAAGCTTGAAATTGAAGCCATTGGTTGAAAACAATTTAAATTTTCCATTTATTTTTTTATTAGTAGAAAGGGGTCTGTGTCTTATAGATTCTACCCTCAACAAAGTCGGCATCATTTGTAGCTAAATACTAAGAGGTCACACTTTTAATTATTTGTGCACAAAGCATGATTGTAATTACTTAATATGTTCAGCTCTTGCATGAAATTACTGGTCCATTGAACTTACAACTTTCGTACATTCCAACCAATGATGGCACACGAAAATGGGAATATAAATGTTGCAAATTTAGGATATGGCCACAATATTGAAATACCACTTTGGAACTATGTTGGGAAATTACGTGAACTATCTAACATCTTGAATTTTAATGTAATATTAATTTTCTTTGGCTATTGTGTAAAATTGATTTCCAAGCATTTGGCAGTTTAGCTCATAAAGCATATGTTGGCTCAAAACTTTATACACTTCAGAAGTAAAATTATATGTTGATATTCACTTTCTTTTTGAGCTTTTTCTGAATTATCAATTGCAATGCAACAATGACCATGTATATTTCAATCAAGTACCATTTCAACCATTTGAGCTACGGAAACGTCTATTATTTTTTTATTACCAACTCATACTCATGATGCCTCTCTTTCCATATTGGTGTTTCAGTAAATGCTCACATGCATCACAGTCCCGCATGCTACTATGGCCCTGCTGCTGACTACATATGCTAAACCTCGTGTTTATCCTTTACGTATTCGTAGTTATAATTTCCTTCCTGCTGGAAGTAAGTAGAGAAGCTCAGAGGAGCTGTCATCTGGATTCATTACCAGTTGCATGCACATTCGTTGAACTGACTATGGTACATGTAAATGTTAACCTATGTGGTGGTCTATATATATATGTTAAACATTCCCTATCTATAGGTAGTGTGGTACAGTAGTGTTGCTGTAGAGATCTGATGGTAGCTAGAATCTCAATAATCAGTATATGAATAGTTTTACTTTTGAATCAGTAGTTCAAGGTACGTACAATGGTGTTATTAGATGTGTTTGTAGGCACTTTGCACCTAGCAATAGCCTAGTTTTACTTTATATAAAATTAGCACTAGTATTTCGTGAAATATGTATCTATTATTCATATTTGATGTTTATCAATGTCTGTAATAATGTGTATCAAAATAGACATGTTTATTATTGAACTTCATCAATACGATGCTAAGAAAATAATATGGCCAAAACAAAAATGAAATTTGCTTGGGAAATAAATATTGTAATTACATTTTAATGAATGAATTTCTAATCTAACAATGCAACTTGCAGAAGCTAGGTGTTTTCCCATTGCTGATATTTTCATGTATTATGCAAATGTATTTGATCAAAATAGTTAAGACTATAAATCCGTAGTTAGCATTATGAAGTGACAACTAAACCTTGTTAGTAGATAAATATTAATATATTTTAATATAAGAATGTATTTTACGAAATTGATAAATTATAATGATGAATATTATTATTTGATTTATTTTCAAGAATATAGAATGTTGTATTTTAGTTAGTGAATATGGATTAATAAGTCCTTAATATTTTCATTTCCACACCTCTGAAATGGGTTGTCTACGACTTCACTGATCATAATTATATCAAACTGGAATTTCTCTTCATTAGGAAGCACCTCGTGCAATCAAATTGTTGTCCACATATATTGACCTATATTTAAATATGGATAATTTATCGACCTGTAGCACATTGTTCTCAGAGTCCTGTATGGATTTCTTTTGTCAAAAATCCACACTTGAGATCATATTTTCTTATTTGTATATAATAATATTTTTATAGCATTAGCATGAATGCTCACATCTAGGAGCTTTTGCCTGTTGCAGGTTTATTTTAATACCCAAAGCCTTCTGAAGCACGTGCTTGTCTTAACTAAAGCAGTATTTTTCTATGCATTGCTATAGTCATAGAGCTCTGCAAAATTAGGACAAGTTGCACAAGGCAGAGATTGAGACCTTTTCACAGCTTGTGAGATGTTAAAAACGACAAGCAAGAGATAATGTTCAAAACCATGTGTCTATCCTGTTTGTACTGTGCATATCTCGGTCAAAGCCAGTGTGCTCAAACATTGTTATCACTGCATAGTTTTATGGCATATCATATGCTTTTGTTTGTTGGTTGATGTTACTGTAAAAGGAATCGTGAATTTCGTGAGTTTGTGCCAAGTATCGCTGGGTCTGACAAGGCTGTCCTTCCTCAATATTTTATACACAGCAATATGTGGGGACAAAAGGCTGCAATTGGTCATGCTCT
Source organism: Lepetodrilus galriftensis (assembly GCA_032361785.1). Taxonomy (NCBI): domain Eukaryota; kingdom Metazoa; phylum Mollusca; class Gastropoda; order Lepetellida; family Lepetodrilidae; genus Lepetodrilus; species Lepetodrilus galriftensis. The sequence goes on from JAUTBZ010153058.1 coordinate 9,243, forward strand.
GTGATATGAAGTTATGCATGTTGTCAAATTTATTAGCACCTTAAAAATCTTGTTGCAAACTAGGATATTTTTAAAACTAGCTGTATACTAGTATGTTGATGTATGATAACGATCTCCAATTGTCTGTGATGTTTACATGCATTAATCCAATAAGTCGTACATTCTACTTTCTATCATGGTGTATCAGCTCATTATTTACTGTAATTTCCATATAGCATTAAGATTTGCGTCACCACTTGACATTTCAACACTTCTATAAATTCCAATATACGATTTTGCATTAAGACACACTTTCATGATAAGTATCTGTTGGTATTCATGTTCTTTTCTCAATTTATGAAAGCAGATTTTTATGTTTGAAACGCATCAGTCCTTTAATGTATGGGCACACATGCTCACAGTTAACTTGTCATTTTCAGAATATATCGTTTTGGGATATTTCATTTGTTACTTTAGAAGTGATGCTGTTGACACAGCTAAAGTGTTTATGACAATATTAATCATCTGTTTCTATGTCCAACACACTCCTGGATACATCAGTATGAGGAAGAATTCTGTCCATGGTCCGTCTCGTTCATGAAGTCTGAAATTTGCATGTCTTGGGGAAAACAGTTTGTTATTGACCATTGTTGATTTATATATTTCAAAATATATTTCCTCAGTCTCGATTAGAGATGAATTTGTACATAGTGCAATTCTAATGACACAAGATGATCAATGTTACAATAAATCAAAAGGTTTTATAGTTCGATCATTGACGTGGTCGAGCATGTTATTAAAGAGATTTAATGCCTTGATTTCTACAAGCAGGGAATTGGAGATTTGTTTAACATAAAGGATGACAGTAGATCAGTGGACACATCTTCAAACATTTAATGTGTTAGTATATTTATCTTTGTGGTATTGTATCAAATATTGTAACTGAAAACTAAATGCAAGTTGTTCAGTTATGAACACAAATGAATAACTATAAACTCATCAATGTATTGGTATGTTTATCTTCATCTGAATTCAGCATTGGTGTAATTAGCACTGGTGGTCTTACTAAATAGATACATTTAAATGTCTGGTATTATACCTATGATATTACCATCAAGATCATTATGTTCATCTTTACCATATACATGTATTATTACCAGTAACTCAATAGTTTACATCCAGTCTGTCATAAACAGTTACATCATGAAGCCATATTTACAATACCAAATTAAAGAATAATGCCTGTTATTGTAATTGGAAACGTGAAGTTTTGCATTTGAAACTTTGATAGGCCCATCACAATGTGTAACGAAACTTACCATGGCAAGGCAGTGATAATGACTATTGCATATCCATTTCCTTTCAATCAACAGATCACGGCCTTCATAAGTTATTTTCTTTACTTGGTCCAGGAATGTACTTAGATCTACAAAATGGAGCCTGTAGGAAAGTATATACTAGCATTTTAATTGTTTGAGGATGTGTTCAAAGAATATATTTGTGCTTGACCAATCGGTTAAGAAAATTAGAGTTTGTAGTTTACATTATTTATTGTTGGATTATGTTATTTATTTGTCAATAGACTAGACCTTACTGGGAAATGAACAATGCAAGTCCAATTTGTCATGTACCCTTCTATGTTGGAGAAGAATTTGCCCTAAATTGCACAGCCAATGTGAATACATGCAAAGTATATCATTTACACTATTGCACGAAATTAAACACAATCCCAAGTTAGCATTTTATAGTTTCTTTTTAAATTGATATTTTCAGCTGGCACCCATGGTCGCCATTAATTTACAAATACTGTGAGGATGATAATGACCAGCCTCTTATCATGCCATGCGGCTGAGCATGAAGTTTTCAATTTAAAAAAAAAGTTTGTTCTAGAAAAAACCAAAATGCCATTCTTTCGCATCTTTTGTTTCTATGAATTATTATTATTGGTATGTTAACCCTGGTATGACTAAGCTCAGAACCTTGTGCAAAATTGGTTTGGTGGTCAGACTTCAAATTATAAATACCCTGTACACGTGAAAATATATTTGGCTTGGAGATTATTTAGTTTTAATACCATCACCTGTGACCTGACTATTTTATCTGAATGCATTATGTAGCACAGCAAGATATATAAAGAAGTATGCTTCTGTTCAGGACAGCTATGTATAATATAATAAAATATCCATAGTGCAGTAGCGTTTCTAAATATCTGTAGTTCTAAACTGTAGAAGATCATGGTGTCAAGACTAGGGCTGAAACGGGTACCCGGGTACTCGAGTACGGGTCGGGTACATGTACTACTCGAGTAGTAAATTGATACT
>JAUTBZ010153069.1:0-11541 GCA_032361785.1 Lepetodrilus galriftensis
TACCTTATATTTTATATTTTTTATTGCAATAGTTATCAACGTCCTTTTGTTAATAAATATTCTTGTTATACTGTGCATTAGTGTTAGCACTCATTGGTCGTATTAATATTCTCCTTTTCTCAGCAAAATTAATAATACGCTGCATATTGCCAGTTATAGTATTACCGTATAGCCAGACTTGATCTATGTGTCGACCGCCTACGATTTTAAGCATCATTTCGGTATGCTGTTCCCTGTGCAAAACTATAAAAGCAGGGCATAAAACACCAGTATAATAAGTGTTTTCAGGGTGTAATTTTTCGATCTTAGACAACCACGCGCATACACTCGCTACCCTCTCGAGTACGTTACCAGTTAAGGGGCTACATATTAATATATTCATAAGTCGCTAAGTATCAAGTCTTTAGAACTATCATTTAAAGGCATGTATTCATCGTTTCTTTTCTTGACGGTGTAATTAATGGGATATTCAACTCCTTTATCTGTGTCAAAATACCTATACTTAAATACAGGGTAGACTCCTTCGTTGTTGTCCTTCACCTCTTTAGAGTGTAGTTCAAACATTCTATCAAAAACTTCACTATCTCCATTTAATTTATCACCGTCAAATTTCCCGTTAATACTAAATAGTATATACTTATTGATATATGGCGTAAAATCCTTAGTTAGTTGGCTAGGGTGGTGACAGATAAACACTACGGTATTACCGTGTTCGGCACAATTATAAAGAAAATCTTTAAATTTCGGTGTCGACCTGTCTAATGGTACTATCTGTTTATAGTCATCAAGTACGATCAACGACCGTCTTAACGGCTTAATCTTATCCTCCCAATTTTCAGTAGGTCTAATAGCGAAATCCTTAGACCTTAAAATGTCTTGAAATCTATTTTGAAAATCATGAGTAACAACAACCCCCCAATTTTGCTTGCGACTCTGGTCATTTAATTGAAATTCTCTGACCATTTCTTTGACTACGCTAGTTTTACCTGTATTACTAGCGCCGATAACCGCTAAAAAATTAACATATCTTTTACCTTCCATATTAAAGAGCTTTAGCAATTAATGAGCCTGTATTTACGCTACTTTTCGGTTTCCCGTCATTTTTAGACGAAGGCGTGGAGGGTTTGCTATTATTATGTACAACTTTCATCGTTCTTTTTTCTTTTATTTTCTTTTCTCTGACCACTCTCACGATAGACACGCCATAAAATCCAGCCAGTAGAGATATCAATCTCATTTCAGGAGAGAGTGCTAAACTTTTCTTCGCCAGAATTTCCTTAAGCGGCTTTTCAAAACCTTTTTTGATTTTAGCAGGAGCAGAAACATCAGCACTAGGATCTATTTTTTTCGCTAAAAATTGTGCCAACATGTCTACGCCAGTAATAATAAGCTCAGCTGTAGAGTCCATAGCATCCGATGTTGGCGGCTCTCCAGTCTTTTCTTTATCGACCGCAGAAACGCCGCCCTTAAGTTCTTTATCTATCGTTGGCGACCCGTGGAGCTCTCCGAATAGATCATTATATACGTCACTGGTAGTTTTTATCATGTTGTTTTTTTATACATTAAATGCCACGCATCTATTGATATAACGAAGATACGACTAATTAACAGTACATTGTTAACTATCGCATAACTTTACTACATACAGTAGCTACATTACATATATACTTGCATTCATAACATAACATCATTATAATGAATAGAAATAAAAGTATAATTTTACAAACCTTTAGCGATACGTTCGCTACAGAGGTTAACAAGCAAATGAGGAAGGTAATAGAAATCACGCACACCTTAAGGAAAATAATCATTAAGAATAATTTAAAAACATTATATTATGAGCGAAAGTAAAAGATTTACAGTTAACGGTGTCACTTTATCGGTCGCTAAAAAGATAGCTAAAGAAAAATTTGGCACGTCGTACATTTCCACGCAGCGAAATCACCACTCAAAAGACTTCGTTATATACATAAGAGATATATATAAAGATAAACCCGAAACTATACACGTCGACATTGAGCGCGCTATTGAAGACTTTAAGAAATATTGGCTATTTCAAGTAATAGTGACAGATCAATAAGTTTTTGGCGGTTTTTTCTCAAAATAATGAATTTATACTAGCGTTTGAAGAGGCTAGTAAAGGCGTAAGTCAAAGATTAGGCACGTCAAAGTACTGGGCGAATTATTACGCTAAAAAAAAAACACTAACAAAAAAACAACAAGGTAAATATCAAGAACATTTGGCTAATATTTATGATTTTACAAATGGCGTACAAATAAGTCTTGACAACTTTACTACCTCAATGGGAAAGAAAGACGTTTACAATAACGGTTTAGAAAAATTCTTAAAAAAATATGTTGACACGTTCAAAGACTATTATACCAACTGGATAGATAGGGCTTTTGTAAATAAGGTTAGTTTAGCTGTATACGGCATAAAAATAGATGATAATCTATCTGAAACGGTGGGTTTTTTCGCTTTTATTCCGCGTAAAGGTCTGGTTGAAATACAAGTATATTAATGACATTTAAACAAATAAAGGATTACGACTATTTTGCCAGAGGCTTCCATCAAATAAGGGAAGTCACGACGACGTCTACGAATTATTCAAGAAAAGTCGAATTTGAAGGGCGCAAGATAATGTTCAATGAAGACGGGAAACAGGACTTTCAAATTTTAACACTATTAAACAAGGTCAAGAAAGACGTTAAACATTATGTGCCCCAAAAAGCTGCTACTCCTGTAAATTGGGCGATGTTAAATAACGAAATACCAACAACGCCGCAAGAAATAGTAAAGATAGATCTTAACAGCGCATACTGGACAAAGGCGCTAAATATGAAATTAATCACCGAGGAAACTAACGATTATTGGTTTAGCCTTAAAGGTACACCAAAAGAAATGAAACAAAAGAGACTTAAGGCTTTAGGATCTTTAGCTACGATAAAGCGCATAGATATACATTCTTTTGGCAAAATTACGCATTCAGAGTTAGATTACTCACGAAAAAACAGAGCTATATACTTTGATATATGCAGAAAAGTAGGTGAAGATATGAGTGTTATATTTCATGAGGTTAACGGTTTAGCATTTTATTGGGATTGTTTTTTTGTTGCAAAAAGCGAAGCATCTACGGTCGTACAGAGATGTATAGATCTAGGGTATGAAACTACTGTAGAGCCTAGTACGGTTATAGCTGAAAGGGGTGAGACAGGCGGCATAATAAAAGATATAACGAATGATAAATCATATTTCTTTAGATAAACAACAAAATGTTAATAACTAAAATCTAAAATATGCAACAAAAACAATAAAATATTCGTATATTTGTAAAAACAAAAATAAAAAACCATGAAAAACACAAAAACAATAAAAGCGACAGCAAACTATTCGAAACGAACTTTTACGCTAAGAATTTATTTCAACAATCATATTTACAAGAAATTTAGGACTGACAAGATGACGGTGAATGAGTTTAACGATGCTGTATACTATACGTCTAATGATTGGAAATCTTTCCTTAACGACAGCTGTAGTTATTATATGGTAAACGATAAATCAATTTAAACAAAAATAAAAGCAAAAAAAAATGACAAAAAAAGCTAAAGAATTACCGCAAAAAATAACAACGCTACAATTAAATCAATGGATAAGTATAGATTTAAATGTGGTCAAGAACTTAGCGCTAAACGATGCTAAGAAAATGGAAGAAATGGCAGGGAAAGACCTTGAAGTGTCTAAATTAAGATACCTTTTAAGTCGCAGAGTAAACGCTCTGAAACGCAGAAAAAAACCTTTATCAAAAGAATTTATCGAGGCGTACAAGGACGCGCAACCGAGCATTGCAGCGTCCGATCTTAACGATAAAGTCCTGAAATTCGTACATTTAGCTATTACAGAGGTTCAAACCCGAGAGGCTCAAATCGAAACGGTCGTACGCGATTTGTCGGGTATATGACCAGTTCGGAATTAAAGGACTTCGCACTTTATGAGGGGGCAAGATTTTTTGAGGTCACCGTAATTTCTGGGCTTAAACATCAGGACAAGGAGGTAAGGGGTGGAGATTACGCTATAATTAAGAAGGTAAAAGGCAAAATGGCGATAGTACTGCATAAAAAGGATGTCGAAGACGTGCAGGGGTGTTGGTATTATAATCATTTTGCCGATAACTTTATGCTAATAATATTTGTAGATAAAAATATTTTACAGGTAAAAACGCACGGTGTTGACATTATAGGGCAAGGACGTCGGCATTACGATTATATGACATTTGCGTATGAAATTGAGCCTAATTATGCGAATTTTTTGAAAATCAAAAGAGCATAAGAGTATATTAATAAACATAAATAATAAAAAACAGAGTAATATGAACAGTATCAATTTAATGGGTCGCTTAGGTGCTGATCCAGAACAAAAAAAAGGAGAGGTAATCACTTTTAATCTAGCCACCAATGACGGTAAAGACAAAGTTAATTGGCATAGATGTATAGCTTTCAAAGAGACGGGTAAAACCGTCTTAGAGTACGTTAATAAAGGTGACATGATAGGAGTGTCTGGGCGTGTGGACTATTCGGAGCATGATGGAAAGTATTATACAACCATCATAGTCAACAGAGTGACTTTAGGCGGTAAATCTGATAAATCTGATAAATCTGATAAAAAATGATGAATTTAGAAGACTTGAAACTAGATGACGTAAGAGATCGTAAAAGGATTAATGAATATCGGCGCAGGCGTAGATTTCGGCAAATATTTGCGATAACGTTTATTGTTATTCTCTTATTTTTTTCTATCTTTGGCATTATACAAGCGTTTAGGTTATGGATTTAGAAGAGATACAAGGACTGCTAGTTGCTCAATTAGGCAAGTCTAGTTACAATGAAATGTGCAACGGCTTATTGAAATTCATTGATGCGATGCCCGACGACGCTCTATACATGTTTAGCAAAGGTGAAGATCCTAAATTTATAGCAACTAGCTCTAAAGATGTTAATTTGAGTTTTAAAACTAAGCCTAAGACGTGGGGGGTTGTAAACTTGCTTGAGCCTTTAGAATAGTATTATTTCGTGGTTGAAAAGTGGCGGTTGTAATTTTGGGAGATTTTGCAACCGTTTTTTTTTGTATAAAATGTATGCATAAACATTTGAATGTTAAAAAGTTTATGCATTTATTTGTGGTATGAAAAATTATGATACTGCTAGCAATTTTGGGTTAAGAATTAATGAAGACGCTCAAACGCTAACTTTTTCTTTTAATGCGCAACATTTACCAAATTACGCTGGTTTCCTTGAGGGTGACGGCAATATTGTTTTGCTACTTGGGGGTACTGGAATGATGCCGTTTGCTGCGGCTCGATTAGATGAGATAGAGCTGTTAGGAGGTGATAAAGTAGGTGCATTCGAAGTGGGCAGCGTTACTTCTTTAGCTGATGGACTGCTAGGGCTTACTAAAATGTACCATAACGATTACGAATTAACGTCGGAGATTTTAACAACCTCCACGGGAATATCTGGACAAGGAGATTCCTCGTATTCAAACATAGGAGCTACGACAAAATTTAGCCCATTAAAATCTTATTTAAAATCTGTAAATTCAGTTATCAATCAAAACCCCATATTGATAAAACAAATAAAATTCACACACCCAGATAATACTACAGGATGGAAGCAAGCATCACAACCTTTAGTTTTATTGAACTCAAATTTAGGTGCTGATTTTGTTGAGTCGGTTGTAGCTGTAGAGGTAGATGATAATTCATTAACTCAAAGAATGTTAACAGAGCCGTTACTGTGTTCCTCCCTCAGGGGCGTGGGCATTCCTTTAGTTAAGGGGTCTAATATAGATATCGAAATTGAATATGCAGCATTAAAGATGCACGAATTTACGCCTTTTGAAGATGCGAATGTTTGTATGCTAGAAAAATAATTAATTAAAAACATAGAAAAAAATGAATACATGTAAAAGTGGGAATTTCTCCCCGAGAATGGGCGGTAACGCTTCAAATAAAGTCCTTAATCTTAACGATAATGCCGATAATTCGGATATGACTTTGAATTTCACTTTAGAAAGTGGCGCGGCTGCAACTAGAGATATTATCGTGCTTTTAGGCACGCCCATGAGTTTGGAAGATGAGATAGTTTCTATAAATCACACTAAGACCTACTTAGCTGATGGAACTAATCCTATAGCTACCAATTTCGGTAACGGTGACGGTCAAGAAATGTTTAACTTTCTCAACAAAAGAATCTTAAGGCAAGGTTTAGTTATCGAGAGTATTAAAATCACTCATGCCGATAATGCAACTGGAAGGGCTCAGGGGTCTAAAAAGTTGCAATTCGTGAAATTAAACATGAATACCGCTACGGCTGTGGAGACTGAAGGGGATTTCGTGGATCAATCTACAGATAGCTTAACGGTATCTTTACTGAAAGAACCTGTACTTGTGTCGGAAACCAATGGCGTGGGTATTCTACTGATTCCTGGCGCAAAAATAGATGTATCTATAAGGTTAGGAGCGAAAAGAGTGCTGCAATTTTCAAAGGCGTAGCGAAAGATATCATTGAGGTACTGAACCGATGGATAGGTTACCTATTGTGAAATTCAGGCTTTGATACTGAAAGTCTTAGGGCTCTTTGTTGACTCATAACCCTTTTACTTTCTTTTTACAAAAAAAAACAAAAAAAACAAAAAAAAATATAATGGCTGCAAAAAAAAATAATACAAATTTGATAATAATGTTAATTGTAGGCTTAACGGCTGCATACTTCATTTTCAAGCCAAAAAAAGGTGTTGATACTAAGCCTGACGCAACGTCTAAAGATGGTAGCGACGTTACTATTGACTCAGGCGATGACGCAGAGAGTGGTAAATCTAGGCGCGCTCCTGTCACCGTTAGTAAGGCAGCAAGATTTGACTATGTACCGTCAAACGGCTTGAATTTTACTACTAGACGATAAACGTATCTAGTGAAGGATAGCGATAAATTGATATTGGTGGTTGCTCTGGGCTTTGGTCTCGTAGCACTTATGATTACGAGATCGAAGCGTGCCACTTTTATCAACAATGGCGGTTCAGATAACAACGGCGGTCAACTCCTTGATGGCGTACATGATGTATCTGACTGGTCTTTTTTTATCGGCGGTTTTATAAAGAAATTAGGATTTTAATTCAAGACAATGGCGAAGGGTGATAGCTTAGATAAATTAGTTAATAGTGCTAAAAGAAATAAATCTACAATAATAATTTTCGTAGGTTTTATCTTGGTTTATGTAGGTCTTGCGAAGTCAATAGCTTACTTGAAATATGGGCGCACTCGTAGGTCTATCTTAAATGAGATGAATGAAATTTGGAAAGTTAAGAGAATCGAAGAGTTAGAAAAATGGCTAGATAATGGAAGGATAGAAAGAAGCATTGGCAAGTCCGACACGTGGCGCGCCGCTAATCCATGGACAACAAAGGCGCAAAGCGTATACAGTCTGCTTACCGCCGCCGAAAAGAACGCGTTAGGGCGGCAATGGTATATAGATTATTACCTAGCTGCAAATTGGAATGTTAATTTGGATGCCGATCCTTGGGGCAATATTGCCTTTGAGCAGATTTGTGAAGAAATGAACTTATCATCAAATGATATTTTAATAAAAACCTTAAAAGATAGGGTTGGCGACTCTTTTAGCTTTGTAGTTTAAGCGAAATAAAATAAAAAAAAAGTAATGGCAAAAAACGATAGTATAAGCAATTTAGTTAATAGTGCTAAAAGAAATAAATCGGCAATAATGATATTGTTAGGTGTTATCTTAACGTATATAGTAGTGATGAAGGCGGCGGCTTACTCGAAATACGGACGTACGCGTAGATCCATTCTTAACGAAATGAATGAACTTTGGAAAGTTAAGAGAATCGAAGAGATCGAAGGGGCTTTAGATAAAGATAGAATTTTGAGTAGTCAAGAACAGTCGGACACGTGGGTAGCTGCTAATCCATGGGTTACTATGCCTGCGAGCGAGTACGACTTATTAACGAGCGACGAAAAAAATGCATTAGGGCGAGGATGGTACGTTGATTGGTTCGATGCTGTGGGATGGGGCAAGGGTTTAGATATTGAGCCTTGGGGGTCTATTGCTTTTGTACAGATTTGCGAAGAAATGGGTTTACCTTCAAATGATGTGATGATAAAGACTTTGCAGTCTAGGGTTGGCGACTCTTTTAGCTTCGTTGTTTAATTTAAGTAAAGAGATATGACTAAAAGTATTAAAGTAAAACTGAACGATGTTGGTAAAATAGTAGGAATAGTAACATCTCTCGTTGCCGTTTATTTTCTCGTTAAATGGGCGATAAAGAAAGGTAAAGATCAACATGTTAGAAATATTCCATTGCCAAATACCTACACTGGTCAAGACGGCGAAGTTGTTACCTTGACAGATTCCGAAAGTGCTCAAGTTCGTAATATGGCTATAGCCTTGTACGACGACATGAATGGCTTTAATCTATGGGGGCATGATATGGGTTTATTCATTGATTACGATCTGTTTAATGATACTCTTTTTGCAGCGACCTATTTGGAATTTGGAAAATTATACCCTGACGACGGCACGTTGTATGCGTGGATAAATAACGAGACTTTTGTCGGATCCAGCACTACTATTGAGCACATTACCAATAGACTAGTATCTTTTGGTTTAACATAAAAAAACAATACACTATGAATTTTTTTAAAAAAGTTATCAACAAATTATTTAAACGTGCTAGAGTGGATGAAGAGAGAGAGATTAAAATAGTTAGACACATTGAAGATCCGAAAAAAAGCAATAAAGACGTGCCTAGATGGAAGTCTACTTGGTTGAAATTGACCAATATCACTAGATTAGGAAGGGTATCTATTAATACGGCTTTAGTCCTTCTAGGCTCGTTGATAGGTGTTGATATTGTTAGCGCTTGGGACGTTACCGATGACTCTCTGGCTCTTATTATCGGTAAAGCGGTGTTGACTGTCATTAGTTTAGTGATGGCTGCTAAGGGTGGGAATTCAAGGCTCGAAGATGGTTTTTAAAAAAAAAGATATATTGATAGTTCTAGGTTTTATACTTATCTTTGTTTTGGTGGATGGATTTTTGAACAAAAAAAAATATTCATCTATCAAGAAGACTATAGGAGTAGATAATGCTTTTAGATATTTTCTATGGAGCGAATTCGATGCCGAATATGATGATAGTTTCGTCAATGTGTCGACATACGACTACGAGGGAAAGACTTACGTTACTGGCTCTGGTGAAATGTTTTTTGACAAAGATACCATTTTAATGTTGGATGCTGCACGGCAAGATATTGAAGTTAATTGGAACGAATTACAACCTGCAGCTCTTCGTATTGTTTTCAAAATAACAAATGCTTTGAGGTCTGGCAATACAACTAGCTCACACGAAATAAAAACGTGTGCATGCGGTGTAGATATTCGAACTAGAGATTATAACCACGCACAACAGGGTATCATGGTTAATGCCTTGCAAAACGCTGGCTTTACGCGTATAGGATGGTATGCTAATACACATTCACAACCGCATATTCACGTAGATCATGACGTGTCTAAGCCTGATTATTACGACGAATTGAGTTAAATTTTTTTATGATAAATTTATTTAGAAATAGTAAAGATGTGAGGGTAATTGTCGTAATGACTATTGTCACTTTCTTTTATTATGTATACAGGTCTGTATCTACAGGTATTAGTGCCAAATATTCGGGTGTTACTATTGACGGGCTAGGTCTAGCGGTTAAGGTTAATATAATGAACACTTCTATTTTCTCGTTCACATTTTACCAAATGAAAGTCGTGGTATATGATGCTGATGGTAATGAAATTATTAGTACATTGCCGACTAACACGACAATGAAGCACGGAGTCACACCTACTATATTTAAATTGCCAACTACTGACTACATGGACGTTATAAATGCGCTTGTAATTGGTCAATTTAGTGGTTATAGTGGAATCTTGAAGTTTAATGCGTACGGGTTTATTCCTGTGTCAATAAGAATGTTTTAATAATGAGTAGAGAGAAAGAACCTAAGCTTATATATTTTGCTGTTATTATATTTGTTGTGGCTTACGCTATCACGAAAGTTAACGAACGCTTGTTGAGGGAAGCGGAATTGCAGGCTGAAATTCAGTTGGACTGTCAAAACAATTGGGGTTGTTCCATCCTTAGTAACCTTGGGAATATTGGCGGTTTTGTTGGTGCTATTGTTGGCGTATTTGGGAAGAGTCCTAATTTAGTGCCTGATGATGTTAATCTAGTTCAGTATGCTCATGCGAAGGATATTGAGAAATACAAACCTTTAAACCCTTCGCTTACACCTAGGAATATTACAGATCGGTTTTATATGTTAAGGGAAGAAAAATAAAGATGTCGGGACGTGAACAAATATTGTTTTTAGCGGCTGCATGGTATGGCTACAAGTGGTTTCAAAAGAATAAACCAGAGCTTTTAACGGTCAAAGAGACTAGTAAGCCTGCTGTACCACCGCAAGAATTACCGCCATTGAAAGATCAACATGGACACAAAGAACCGACGACTAATAAGCAATGTCGACAAATCTGTAGTAAGCATTATGATACTACGTGGCAATGGACTAGTTGGTTTAATTGTAAAAAGATTTGTAAAGACCACTTAGGTAGTTATCCCGAGGGTACAGATGGCACATGGTGGAGTAGTTTGTAATAAAATAAAGATTTATGAAAATAGAAAGTGTTTTAAGTGTCATTGTTGTTTTAATGTTAGCCTGCTACGTCTTGAGAAAAGACTGTAAGTATAAGGTTAATGAGTTTTTGAACGATAGAGCTGGTTTAGATTTACCTGTTAGCGATGATAGAGACATTCAAGGCTCGAGTAAAAATAAATGCGGCTGTAAAAAAACGGGCAACCCCAAACGCCCGAGTTGCACGCCTTACATAATAAACGAAGATCAATTGACTAGATAATAATATAATACAATAAAGTTATGAGTAAGAAAGTTATTAACAAATTATTAAAAAGAGATTCCGCGATAAAAAGACGTGTAACACGTTCGAACGCTATTAAACCAAAGTTTTTGCGAATCTTAAGAGGTGCAAAAATAGAGAAAGGCGTAGTAGTGTGGAAATTGTCGCATCATGAAAAAACAGGGCTTTTGTTTTTTGAAGCAAGCGACTTGACTACTGTAAAACAACAAGTTAATTTTGTTAAGTATATTCAAGATCAGAATATGTGATTAAAACAAAAAGATTATTAGGTTCTGGCGATATAGTAGCTATGGGTCGCTATTTCGGGATAATAGCGTGGCGAACCGAAATGCTAGATAAAGGATTTTATTTGATTTGTGTAAAATGGAATGATGGAGTGATTTCTATCGTAGAAAGCAAGGCAGTGACGTTAAATAGAGGAGTGAATTAAAATAATAAAATGGATCGTATATTTATATTTGTACTAATAGCATTAACTCTAAGAATATTTATTAACAAAAGGACGTTGATAACTATTGCAATAAAAAATATAAAATATAAGGTG
>JAUTBZ010153080.1:0-11540 GCA_032361785.1 Lepetodrilus galriftensis
TTAGCCAAACTCATCTCTGCTATGGGCATAGAACACATAGGAGCTGTAGCAGGTAAATCTATAGCCTTAGAGTTTGGCTTAGAATTGGTAGATGTAAACGAAGAGCAACTAGAAGCCATAGATGGCATAGGTGGTGAGATGGCTGCCTCTTTTGTAGAGTTTATGCGTGTAAACCATGAGTTTGTTTTAAAGTTGTTCGAGGCAATAGAACCTACAGTTGAAGAGAAAGTAGAAGCAAAAGAGAATCCGTTTAAAGATAAAACTGTAGTTCTTACAGGAAGCATGTCGGTTGGTCGTGGGGTAATTAAAGATATGTTAGAAAACCTTGGTGCAAAAGTGAGTGGTTCGGTTAGTAAAAAAACTGACTTTCTTATCTATGGTAGCGATGCTGGTTCTAAGTACGATAAAGCTGTGAAGTTAGAGGTTGAGACTTTGACTGAAGATGTTATGAGAGATATGATTTAAAATAGAGTTAAAATAAAATTAGATTAAAAATTTGAAAGAGTAAAAAAGAAGCTTCCACCTCAAAAGAGGTGGAGAGGATAAATAAACTTTTAGAGATTAAAAGTTGTATCTTGTCCATACACGAACGATGTTCGCTTTGTCATCACCACCTTGAAGATCAGTAGCATCAGAATCTCTCATAACGTATGCAGCAAATACATTCATTCCAAGAGCTTTTGTTTTATACATAATATCTAATTCATTGTAGTCTGAATTAGTATTCTTGTTATCAGATGTCATACCATACTGAGCTATTAACTTACCAGGACCTGCAGGTAAAACTGCTTTAAGTACTGTTGTTGAAGCATCACTTGAAATATGACCTTGGTTATATACCATTTGTGTGTAAAGTGGAGTTTTAACACCTGTACCAACATTTTGAACAGATACTGTACCATCGTTTACATCAGAATATGCAAGAGAAAGAGCTACGTTAGAAACTTTAGCAGCAACTTTCGCACCATAAACAGTTGTTTTCTTTAATCCATTTTTAGGATCAATTTGACCACCTTGAAGAGCAAGTTTAACTGGAAGACCAGCATCTACTTGAACATCTGCCCAAAGAGCAGAACCACTTTCAGCAAGAGCAACATCTTTAAGTGCATAGTAAGATAAAGTTGGTTGAACTACTTTACTAGACTTGTTAGCAACAGTTAACATAAATGCATTATTAATTGGTGCAACGGTTCCAGCTTTACCACTATGTAAGTCATTAAATGTTGTAGTATCGCCTGTATTGTTGTTTGATCTAGAAACATATGCTCCAACTACAGTTGTATCTGGAATATCAGAGTTAATAGCAACAACAGCATCGAATGTATTTTTAAATACATTCCAACCTTCTGAGAATGCTAATGGAGAAAGAGACTTAGGAAGTTCTTGTCTACCAGCTTTTAATGTTGTATTACCAAGTTGCTTAGTTAAGTATGCTTTAGTAATGTTAAAGTAATCACCACCAGCTCCTGTATCACCTTGCTGACCTAAACCACCTTGTTTAACACCAGATACTAAGTGATCTTCAAGACCCCATGTACTTAATGCTGAACCTTGTAATCCAAGACCAAAACCATTTCCTAAATCAGAGTTAGCATTAATCTGAATACCAGCATTTGCTTGTGAGCTAGATTGTCCAAAAAGACTGTTATTAGTTCCACCATCATTAGTTTCATAATAAACAACTGCTTGTCCACCAATTTTAAAGTCGATACCTTTGTCAGCGTCAGCCATTGCACCCGTTGTCATTGCTACTGCAGCGATAGCTGCTAAGCTTAAGTTTGTAATTTTCACATTTTCTCCTTTATGATTGTATTTACTTGAAAGAGGATTTTTAAACTAAAAAACTCATCAATCTAATAAATGTACATCATCATCATAACAGTAGAAACCTTATCTTTTCTTGATATTAATCACTTTTATTATATTTTCATTAACTTTTAGTACTTTTATTACTTTTAGAAATAAAGATATATTTATTTAACTATACGATTTTCTATACAAATCCCATTATATAGGGGTTTAAAAGTTTAATTATTAGAATTTGTTAGATAATAATCAATAGTATTTTTAGATAAATAAACAGAAAATAAATGCTTTGTTAATGATAAAAGTAAAAGTTAGTAAATAAATGATAGTTTTAAAGATATGGCCGGGAGAGGGAGATTCGAACTCCCGGAGGTATAACCCTCACCGGTTTTCAAGACCGGCACATTCGACCACTCTGACATCTCCCGACATTAGCTTGAATGAGATATTCAAGTTGAAATAAGATTCTATCCAAATAGGATAAAAATAGATTTAAATTTTAGATATTGGAGGAGCCAACCAGACTCGAACTGGTGAATAGCAGATTTGCAATCTACGGCCTTACCAACTTGGCGATGGCTCCAGCTATAAAATTAAGTCGAACAACAAAACTAAAATGCAACAAGTTGCATAAGTTGTCTGCTGAAGACAATTTCAAATGGTGCCCGGGGCCGGACTTGAACCGGCACGATCGCAATGATCGGGGGATTTTAAGTCCCCTGTGTCTACCAATTCCACCACCCGGGCATAATTGGACACCATAACAAAAAGTTTAAAATTTAAATAACACAAGATAACTAATGGAGCGGGAAACGAGGTTCGAACTCGCGACCCCGACCTTGGCAAGGTCGTGCTCTACCGCTGAGCTATTCCCGCATATACTCTTTGGTAACCATTACTGCTAAATTGGAGTGCGATTATAGCAACTTTTTTTTTCTTTGTAAAGGTTTTTGGGTATAATTTTTGAAAATTTGCAACTAAAGGAAATATATGCGAAGTGACATAGTAAAAAAAGGGCATAATAGAGCCCCTCACCGTTCGTTACTACGGGCAACTGGATTAAAAGATGAGGATTTTGATAAACCATTTATTGGAGTAGCCAACTCTTTTATTGAGATAATTCCGGGACATTTCTTTTTAGACAAGGTATCTGCCATAATAAAAGACGAAATTAAAAAAGCAGGTTGTGTACCATTTGAGTTCAATACCATTGGGGTAGATGATGGAATAGCCATGGGACATGACGGAATGTTATTTTCACTTCCAAGTCGTGAAATCATAGCCAACTCTATAGAGACTGTTATGAATGCTCACAAGCTTGATGCGATGATAGCCATACCAAACTGTGATAAAATCGTACCGGGTATGATAATGGGTGCTTTACGTGTTAATGTCCCTACAGTATTTGTCTCAGGTGGACCAATGGCTAAAGGGTACAGTGAAGATGGAACCCCTATTGACCTTGCAACTGCATTTGAAGCAGTGGGTCAGTTTGAAGCTGGAGAGATTACAGAAGAGGAGCTTACCGACATAGAGTGTAACGCTTGTCCTAGTGGTGGTTCATGTTCTGGTATGTTTACAGCCAACTCTATGAACACACTTATGGAAGCAATGGGTATAGCACTTCCTGGAAATGGAACCATTTTGGCACTTACAAAAGAGCGTGAAGAGCTTTATAGAAAAGCTGCTAGACGTATCTGTGAAATTGCTCTAATGGAGCAAGAGGAATCTGCCTTATATAATGTAAGGAATATACTAAATGAGAATGCTGTAAGAAATGCTTTTGCAGTTGACATGGCAATGGGAGGAAGTTCTAACACTGTTTTACACATGTTGGCAATAGCAAAAGAAGCAGATGTTGACTTTAACCTAGAGGACATTAATAAGATTTCTAAACGTGTTTCACACATTGCAAAAATCTCTCCTTCTTTAACCACTGTACATATGCAAGACATAGACAAAGCTGGTGGAGTATCTGCTGTAATGCATGAGATGAGCAAACGTGGAGATGACATTTTACTAGACAACTTAACAGTAACTGGTGAGACACTTAAAGAACGTATAGCTGATGCAACTATAGTTGATACAAACATTATCCATACTATTGACAACCCTTACTCAGAAGTGGGTGGACTGGCTATTTTATATGGTAACTTGGCAGAACAAGGTGCTGTTATTAAAACTGCTGGGATTACAGGTGAAAGAGTATTTACAGGTACGGCTGTATGTTTTAACTCACAAGATGAAGCAATAGAAGGAATTTTGGCTGGAAAAGTAAAAGCTGGTAATGTTGTAGTTATTCGTTATGAAGGACCTCGTGGGGGACCAGGAATGCAAGAGATGCTTTCACCTACTGCACTTATTATGGGTATGGGTCTTGGTGATACTGTTGCACTTATTACCGATGGTCGTTTCTCTGGTGCTACACGTGGAGCAAGTATTGGTCATGTTAGTCCAGAAGCTGCTGAAGGTGGAATGATTGGTCTACTTGAAGATGGTGATGAGATTCATATTGATGTTGATGAGTATATTTTACAAGTAAATATTTCTGATGAAGAGGTTGCTAAACGTAGAGAGAACTTTAAACCTATTGTTAAACCTTTAGAGAGTAAATGGTTAAGACAGTATAGAGCATTGGTTACAAATGCAAGTTCTGGAGCAGTTTTAGAAGCAGAGTAAGTGTTGTTCCCAATTTAGAATTGGGAACAATAAAAATTAGGACTAAGGGGCTAATCGTTACGACGGTGTAAGTCACCTAAGTGCTTACAACTTCCACTTTGACCTAGGTTACATGCCTTTTTAAATAATTCACGTGCTGTATCATCATCTTCATTCTTTTCATGATAAAGTCCAAGCTTATAACACATGGTTCCATTATTATGTTTACACGCTTTTCGTGCTACAACTAGGTCAGCATTACTTTTAATACGCTCAACTCTTTTTCCAAACACTGCACCCAATCTGTCACAACTGTCTTTATCATCTAAGTTACAAGCTGCTGTGTAGTATCTTTCAGCTTTCATAGTGTCTTTTCTAACACCTTTTCCCATCTCATACATATAACCCAAGTTGTTACAACCTGAAGCTTCACCCATGTCACATGCATCATAGTAGAGAGAGAGTGCTTCTTGAATATTTTTTCTTACATGTTTACCATGTGCATACATGTATCCTAAGTCATTACATGCTTGTGGAATTCCATCATTACATGCTTTTTTAAAGTAGGTTGCAGCTTTGTAGTAGTTACGTTTAGCTCCCTCTCCATTATAATACATGGCTCCTAAGTTATAACAACCTTCATTTTCACCATATTTACAAGCTTGCTCATAAAGCCTTATTGCATGCCACTCATGTCTCTCTATTCCATAACCATTATCATACATATAACCTATGTTATTACAGCCTGCAGGACTTTTAAGTTTACATGCCTGCTTATAAAAAAGTACTGCTTCTTCATAATCTACTGAACCAGATTTTCCATAATGATAAACATCTCCCAATTCATTACATGCATCTTTGTCTTGAAGATCACAAGCTTTTTTATAATACTGTATATATTCATCATCAAATGCACTAAAGTTTTTAATTGGTTTGATTTTATTTATATTTAAAATAGCCAATAAAATAGCCAATGCTATAACTACTGCAATACCAAATTTATGTTTGGATAACATATCCTTCATCATTTTCCTTTTTTAACAAAACTAATTGTCAAAGAATATCTCATTTTGTGCTATTCTGTCAAGACAATGCATTATTATAATAAAACTATAAAAAAACTGAACTAATAATGTAAAAAATATATCTATTCTATTTAATATAAATAAACAGTAATTATTGCTTGAAAACCATTTATAACATGCTATATTTGGGGGATGTTACCATATTTAAAAATATCTTTTTTTTTTAAATAAATCTATAGATATTTAGACTAGAGTTTGTTATACTTAAAGTATGAAAAAAACAATATTACTTAATTTAATTTTTATATCTTCTGTTTTACTATTCACTGCCTGCTCAACAAAAAAAGTTAAGCCAAAAGAAAAAACTTCTAACTTATCTGTTTACAACATCATGGGGATTACTGAACCAAAAAAAGAGATTGTTCACTTTGTAGTTAAAGATGATACTCCTAAAATAAAAAAATATATTGCCCCTACTCCTCAAATATCTCCTGATGTTGAATTTATATCTTATAGTCAAAATAATCCAGCTACAAATTTCACAACCAATACTGTAGCACCTTATTCTATAAGTGACATTGAGAGAAATGCAAAAAGTTTTCTAGGTACACCTTATGTTTGGGGTGCTACGGGGCCTAGTAAATTTGACTGTTCAGGGTTTACACAGTGGGTTTTTCGTGATGCAGGAATCACAATTCCAAGAGTATCAAGAGAACAAGCTAAAGTTGGACAGTATGTACGTTATGAAAACTTACAACGTGGTGACATGGTATTTTTTGATACGAAAAGACGTCGTACTGGGAAAGTGTGCCATGTTGGTATATACTTAGGAAATGGGGACTTTATTCATGCCAGTTCATCTGGTAAAAAAGTTGTTATTTTTAACTTTAACGATAAGAAATTTTATAAAAAACGTTTTCTCTGGGGACGAAGACTTACAAACAGTAGCCTCCACTACGCATCTAATTAAACTTAGGGTTCTTCCCTACTGTTTAACATAGATACAAGAACCGATTAAATATTGTTTATTTTGAACTAAATTAAATATTCTTCCTTTTTTTCCTACTTTTTTTGCTATACTCATATTCTAATTTAATATTTTTATTGTAAAAGGTTCCTGTGTATTTAGTTAAAACTCTCTCTTTCTTAGTCATTGCCATTTTTTTAGCTGTAGCTCTTGAAGCTATGACCATCAATTCTGTAGAAAAAATTTCTACTGTAAACACCTCATTTAAAGAGCTTAGTGCCAATCACAGAGAGTATGATAAAGATGTAACTCTTTCAGAAATTATCTATAGTGAAAAAAGTACTAAAGGATTAATGGATCTGCTTGTCAATAAAGAAGAGAAAACATTTAAAAATATTAAACATAAAAAATTTGTAAAAAAAATCTATAAGAAAAGTCATTATTTACCTATATGGTTTACCAATGATGGTATAAAAAGTAAAGAGGTTCAAGATCTTTTTAAAGCTATAAAATCTGATATTACTTTAAGTTCTAAAGGCAATATTATAAAAAAATCTAAATCTTTAGAGAAAGAACTAGCCAATCTAAACAAAGAAGATTCAAGTAAACAACTGGATTTAGATATAAAACTTTCTGATCTCTACCGTTCTTATGTAGGGTACCATATTTATGGTGCTATTCCATGGTCAAACTTTCAACGAAAGCTTAGAAGATTACGACGAAATAAAATTGCAGCCAATTGGCTAACCAATGACCCTGAATATGATATTGCAGAACTTATGTTTACCCATTCATTGCCTAAAATCATCTCCGCATCTACACCCAACAGTTTTTACTATAAAAAAATGCTCAAAGAGCTTGCAAGACTTAAAAAAGTTCAAAAACAAGGTGGATGGAGAAAAATACCCTCATCTTCTCAACTACGTTATGGGAAAAGTGGAAAAGTAGTTAAACAGCTTATTGAACGTTTAAGAAGTGAAGGGGATTATACTTGTAAAGGAAATGATGGTAACTATGGCCCTTGTCTAAAAAAAGCTGTTAAAAGATTCCAAAAACGTCATGGTATCTCACAAACTGGTTCTATTAACAAATATACACGATCAAAACTGAACATCTCTGTAAACTGGAAAGTAGAAAAGTTATTATTAAATATTGATAGAATTAAACGTCTTCCTGACCAAGCAGAAGATAGATACATCATGGTAAATATTCCAGACTTTAGACTCTACTACAAAGAAGATGGTAGAGAAAAACTTACAATGCGTGTTGTTGTTGGTGATAAAGAGCATCATACACCAATTTTTTCTAATAAAATATCTTATATCGTTCTAAATCCTTACTGGCTTATTCCTGATAGTATTGTAAAAAAAGAGATGATTCCTAACATACTTAAAAACCCTGCTTATCTTGAACAACGTGGGTATGAAGTACGTAGAAGTTACAATCTAAATAGACCTACCATAAACACAAAAAATATTAACTGGGCAAGAGTATTGCGAAATGGACAAACTAAAAGATACAAGTTTATGCAACCACCTGGACCTAGAAATGCTTTGGGAAAAATTAAATTTAAATTTCCAAATCAATTTGCTGTCTACCTTCATGACACCCCTGCAAAAAAATACTTTAAAAAGGCACGACGTGCCTTTTCTCATGGATGTATACGTATAGCCAGACCAAATGCACTTTTGGCAACTTTTGCACCACATGAACGTTCTGTAAACTTTAACAGAGCACAACGTGTTTTACGAGGGAAAAAGAAAACACAACTTAACCTTTCTAAACGGGTTCCTGTACATATTGTTTACCTTACTGCATGGATTAAAAATGATGGTTTACTTCACTATCGTTCTGATGTATACAACTATGATACCAAACAACGCAGAACCATATATTAATATATAAAATTTTAGTCTTAAATTACAAAATTAACTAATTTTTGACTATAATATACTTCTTAGAACAAGGGTATATATATGGGAACAAAAACAAAACTTTTACTTATCATCTCACTACTATCAACAATGGCTTTTGCTACTCCAACAGATGAGACAAACACTACAAAGCCAATTTCTTTTGAAGCTGAAGTAAAAACATCATTAAAAGATATTTTTTCAAAAAAGAATTCAAAGTTTTTAAAAAAAATAACACATAAAAAATTTCTAAAGAAGTTTTATAAGAGTAATAACTATAAAAGTTTATGGCTTAACAAAGAGGGCATAGACAAAAACAAATATACGCAACTCATCTCCAATATTGAAAATGACTTGACACTTGATAGTCAAGGGTTTATAGCCCAACATAACCAACAGATACAACAAGAAGTAGAAGGTAATCTTACAAAAGAAGATTTGTATAAAATAGAAGTCTCACTTAGTTCTCTCTACTATGATTTTTTAGCACACTCTCTTTATGGTGAGATTGAATGGAAAAACTTTTCAAGAAAACTTCGTAGTTTAAAAAGACAAAAGATTGATGGTGCATGGCTCAAACAAAAAGCTCCCTATAAAATATCAACGCTTTTAATAGAAGATGACATCAACCAAACACTGACAGACATTAGACCCAAAAATTTTGGATATGAGAATCTACATAAATCTCTAAAAAAACTCTACAAAATGAAAGTAGACGGTGGATGGGAAGAGCTTGGATACTTTAAAAGATTAGAGCTAGGAAGTACAGGAGACATGGTTGTTCAACTCCGAGAAAGACTTAGCTTTTCAGGTGACTACAAAGAGTGTAACAGTACAAGCACAGAAACAGTAAAAACTACAGATACTGCAAAAACGATAGTAAGTAACGATACAAATCAATCAAAAGAGCCTAAGATAGATAAAGAAGCTATTTTTGGAGAGTGTTTAAATATTGCTGTAAAAAAATTCCAAAAACGTCATGGACTGGTTGTAGATGGTGTGGTAGGTGGAGGTACAAGAAAAGTACTTAACATAACCGTAGATGAAAAAATAAAAACTGTACTCCTAAACATAGATAGAATAAAATGGCTTCCAAGAACAACAGAAGAACGTTACCTTATTGTAAATATTCCAGAGTTTATGCTCTACTATATAGAAGATAAAAAAGTCAAAAAAAGTTTAAGAGTTATTGTTGGAGACAAAAGACACCCTACTCCAATTTTTAATGAAAAAATATCATTTATAGTACTAAATCCTTACTGGAAAGTACCAGAAGGAATTGTTAAACGAGAGATTGTTCCACATATGATTAAGAACCCTAACTATCTTAGAAGACAAGGCTTACAAGCACATAGAACATGGAATGAGCGTTCTCCCATAGTTAATGTTTCAAATCTATACTGGGAAGATTACTTGACCGGTGGACAAAAGTTTCCTTACCGTCTTATGCAACCACCTGGACCTAGAAATGCTTTAGGAAAAATCAAGTTTAAATTTCCAAACCGTTTTGCAGTTTATCTACATGATACACCAACACGTTATCTTTTTAAACGAACAGTTCGTGCCTTTTCACATGGTTGTGTGCGTCTCTCAAATCCAGAGCAACTCTTGGCTACCATTAGTACGTTTAATAAAAATATTAACTTAAAAAAAGCTACAAAAACACTTAAGGGGAAAAGAAAAGTTCAGTTAAATGTAGCCAATAAACTTCCTATTCATTTGGTCTACTTAACAGCTGGTGTAAACAGTGACAATGAGCTAGAGTTTAGAAATGATATCTACAGATACGATAAATTTATGAAACGTGTTATACGTTAAATAATTTAAATTTACTCCCATAAAGGTGCAATTAATTGCACCCTACAGCAAACCCTAACCCCTAAATAGATAAAATAATTATCATAAAAAATAATACTCTTTAGGCACCTATTTGGAAACATCTGCAAAAATACTCTCTAGTAAAGGTAAACTTTTAACCGAAGTCTACTTTGAACTCCAACAACATTTTGAAGATAAGTATGGCTCAGACGCCTTAGTACTTATGGAAATAGGTACATTTTTTGAAGTTTATGAAGTAAACAACAATGAGCAAAAAATAGGTAAAGCCAAAGAGATAGCAGAACTACTAAACATACAACTCACCCGTAAAAGTAAAGCCATTATAGAGAACTCTGTTAGAAACCCTCTGTTAGCTGGTGTTCCTGCTGTCTCTTTAGAGCGTTATCTCTCTCGTCTTATAGGTACTAAAAAGTATACCATCGTGGTTGTTAAACAAAAAGGCGAAATGCCCAACATAAAACGCTATGTTGCCAACATTATCTCTCCGGGTACCAACTTTGAGTACCATACCGACAGCTCTGAAAACAACATAGTCTCTCTAAATATAGACGAAAACCAAGGCATATACTCTGTTGGTTATGCAGCTATAGATGTCACTACAGGAAAGACCATAGTTAACGAAATTCACTCTAGCCGTGATGATAAAACTTATGCCCTTGATGAAGTTTTTAACCTTCTTCAAACTTATAATACAGCAGAAGTTATAGTCACACTTAGTAATGCTGACATTGAGATAGAGTGGCTAAAAAGTTACCTAGAACTCAAACAGTTTCACACTTCTGTTAATGCACGCCGATGTAAAATTATTTATCAAAATGAACTCTTTAAAAAGGTCTATGAGATTAACTCTTTTTTATCTGCTATTGAGTACCTTGATTTGGAGCGTCACCCCTATACTACAGAAGCCTTGGCGATACTTATAGAGTTTATTATAGAGCATGATGAAGCGATTATAGAGAAGATGAATCGTCCTATTTTTTTAGGTGAGAGTCGTTACCTCTATTTGGGAAACAATGCTTTAGAACAACTGGGTGTTATCTCTAGAGACAGAGCAGAAGTGACCCTGCTCAGTTTAATAGACAAAACATCTACAGCTTTTGGGAAAAGACTACTAAAAGAACGTCTGCTCTCCCCTATTTTAGATAAAGAGATTTTAGAGGCACGTTATGACCTAAGTGAAAAACTTATGGAGCATAGTGACAGTTATGATACACATCTGAAAAATATTTATGATTTAGAGCGTATAACACGACGTATAAAACTAAAGAAACTTCACCCTGTAGAACTTACTTACATTATGATGTCTCTTGAAGCCATTACAAAACTTCTGCA
>JAUTBZ010153102.1:0-11535 GCA_032361785.1 Lepetodrilus galriftensis
ATGAACGGATAATTTTTTAATCGCAATCGAAGTGGAGGTGGTTTGGATTTCCAACGGTCGGAGTGATAAACCTTTCTCTAATATATGCCGTCGATGGCGTTTTTGAATAAAAAAATATTTTTTCACTTTTTTAATTTTTTTTTTGACAGAATATATTTTAAATAACATTACATTAAGAAAAAAAATATTAAAAAAATATAGATATATATTTAAAAATATAGTGGCCCGATTCGAGTGCCTGTGATCTGACCTTCAAGGTAAAATGCCATAGTGTCAACATAATATATATTTAACCGTGTATAGTGATGGTTAAATAATTATGTTTCAATAGAGCTGTACATCTGAGACTTCGCCTCCAATAATAATTAACCCTCTTACTGCTGGAGGCAACCAGAGATGCCATGAAGAGCAGTGCCTGTGTCTAATCCAGCAGGGAGAGGGTTAACATACCTATATTAATTCCTACCACAAAAACTCGTGAAATTAAGAATAAAATAGAATATTTATCTTATCTTATTCCGGCCAATGTTCGAGGCAACTTATTTACGATACTAGTATTCTGAATATATATATATAGGGCCCTACATAATTTTAAAATAGCGGATACATAATACGAGTCGCAGACTACACTATATCACGCACGTATACCTACACAATAACCGGTGACCTTTAAGCAGGCTGCCTTTAAGTGCTAGTATACTATTACTGTTGCACAATCATCTTCACACTATACCAAAGCAAAACAAGTGCCTCGCGTGCACGGCGCGTGCCAACGAACAACCAACTTCTTCCAGATGTTTATAAGCACACTCAGATTTGTTCGCGAAGAGATATAGATAATGCCTGTAGAATGCGTATCCAAGAAAGCCATCAAATTTATGTAGAGCACCACTGTATATACACGCCCTGGGGCAATCTGTACCCTGAATCCTTCCCCCCAAATAGCCAGCACTGATGAACTTTTATAAACATGTGTAAGCTATAAATTTCAGTGTGTCCAGTTTCCACGCGTAAACTCATGATGCGCGCACTTGAGGAAACCTTTACGCGTAATAACCGGCTCGGGTGACGGCCAAATCTATCGCCTTATATGAACAAGAAGGCGTACAGCGCCAATGGTGCCGTTTAATGGTAAACGGGGAATGCCCGGTTTGGGGTGAAATACCCGCACACTTTGGTATTACGTCTTCTACGTATTACGGCGAATTCGTGGTCATTTGTCTGTTTCGTAAATGAAGCCTAGTTTTTAGCTATCATATACCGACTAATAACGGGATGGAGTTGTCCTGGTAATATGTATAGCCCAGCCTCCCAATCCCTTCTCGTCAATGAAAACGCATACGTATTTTTAGCACGTGCATCTTGACTGACATTACCTATCAGCCAATTGTAAGCCTGGGTTCATACCACGTGGGTTGCCATATCGTACCGGTAATGGTAACCGAACCCTCCTACATGTTACTATACTTCTAAAGCTCCGTACACCTGTGTTCTTTTCTCTCTCTCGTGGAAGTTGGATCGGCGTGAAGGATCGTTTCTGCTGGTAGGTTCATTATTAACATATTTTCTACTAATTTTATTAATTATTCTACTAATTTACCTGCATAATTGCAAGAATTAATTTCCCAGGAGGCCTTGAAATTCAAAGGAAATCTCAAAAGTTTCTTGGTAGCTGACCGGTACCGTATGACGTCACATGTTCCTTAGTATATGGGGCTATCCCGGCTTTCCTTACACGGCGCTGTTTGGAGCTCGTTTATCAGACATCTACACACACGCATACACACACGCACACACCCCATGCAGCCAATTCAGTAAGCTTATATTACCGACATTTGTCACGCTATCAAATAATTCTGATTATTAAGTAAGCCTATTCATAGGCTATTGTGTTATGTTTCAATACAAGACCATGAAACGTCGGAATGTTATCAGATTATTATGTTCTTCATGTCCGTCTAATTTCACCTTCTGAAAATTGGATTTCCGACTCATGAAACATTGGATTTAGGTAAAAGTTTGCATCTATTCTTCAACATACGTCGTAGGATCATTATTAATATAACTCTTAGCCAAGTTGCATTAGCGTGAATCCACTTTAACGCATTATTGTTCTCGAAAGCATGCATGGCGACTTTAGTACATGACTCATTGCACACGGCGTTATGTATGGCGCACGTAATTCTTTTGGAGATTGGCACGTTGCAGATATACATGTAGGCCTATGTAGAGGGTGCATACACATACTATATATATACATACACGGGCCATCTGTAAAGACGATAATATGACAGGAACCCCTATGGTGTTTATAAACAAGATTCAGAACCGTCCAAAGTTGGTATCCTCATAGAAACTGACGACTATAAAAACGCATGTATATGAAGAAAACGGTCATAATATTTTTTGGGTTTATTCCTGAAAATATAATATGACGTATGCTCTACATTATGTTATTATACTTTCGTATCATAGTGTATTTATATTCAGTGTAGTTATCAGAGACAGAGCTCATGTCACAGGTTGTTACATTCTCCAAGACAACATTCCCATGATATAATAGCAATAGGTATTGGTTAGCTGTTTGTTTCTTCAATTTACTATTTTATATAAACTTTAAATTACTATTTTATTCTAGTTCCCACATATAATATCAATAAGTATTTGTTTCCTAATTGTTTCTTCAAATTAATATTTTATATAAACTTTAAATTAATATTTTATTTTATTTTATTTTATTTTATTTTAGTTCCCACATTATAATATCAATAAGTATTTGTTTCCTAATTTTTTCTTCAAATTAATATTTTATATAAACCTTTAATAATTATTGTATTTTATTTCAACTGTGTACAGTTCAAAATATAATTGCTTATTTCATGACAACGCCACATTTAAATAATTACGTTACTACTTGAAACATACTTTTATAATATTGAGACCCACACATTGAGACCCACACATTTAGCAGTACTCATGTTATACCCTGTGTAATTTGCACAATGGATACAATTACTTACTGATTCTTCCTTCAAGGTGAACAAAATCTTTTAGTTAAATTAGTAAGGAATTAAGCCGCTGGATTATGAAGCTTTACCTATAGGGCAGCGGTCATGGCTCATTGACTGGCCCTTGAGTACTGTCCCTTATTTCTGGGGAACCATGGATCAATTCCTCTAGATTTGGGGAATAGTTAAGACTATTTATAGTGCTATATTGTATGCATATAAATTTAAATAGTTAAGATATTGGTGCATAATATATTGTATGTATAAAAATAATAAGCTATTCATCTAATTAATGTAAAATTAAGAACTTGTTGTTTATACTGCGAATCAGCAATGCATATATTTCAGGCACAAAATCTTTTAATGTCAATTTATGTCATTCACAATTTAATTAAAATTAAGGGTTCAAATGAAATTAAATGCCATACTTTAATAATGCAAAGAATAAATAAATAAGCTAATTGTGCTAATGAAGGGATTTAATTTATTTAGAAAAATAATACAGTTACTATGCATGATTCTGCAGAGACATTACAACTATTAGTAATCCAGTATCTACCTTGATGCAGACTATAGTTAACAGTGTCAACGTTTTACTACCCTGTCAATGGATCAATGTGCACTAATTTTACCATCTCAACACCATGGGGAGTATACAATAAGTACATATGTCTTGTATTTAGATAATTATTTAACAGCAAATTTATATAACTAATGAGATGATATGTTTATTAATTGTATCTGATATTGAACTTTAACCTTTGAAGTGTATATTATATTCACATACCTAGATAGTTTTAAGAAAAATGTTTGAGATTTTATTTTAGAATTAATCACTCAAAATGTTTGAGATTTTTTTTAGAATTAATTACTTGACTTCACATGTTGAAATATTGATTAAAATAAATAAAAAATGAACATGCAAACTGCAAATAAAAATTTTGTATTAATATTATTAAAAAGATATAATAATGACAAATACTATTAAAAAAAGGAATTTACACTAAAGAACCACAACCAAGAGATATGATAACCAAATGTCTTTTACACACAAACTGCATAACTCATCTTCAATTCACTGATATCCATGGTGAGCTACATGCAAGTATATCAAAGTAGACACCTTTCACTGGCTAATTTATCAACAGGTTAATTCAGAATCCAACCCATTAATACCTTCATATCATATACTGGGTACCGGTATACACTTTAGAGGAAACTGATAAGATAAGCTATAGCTTATCGGCTCTGCTTATATATACCCCAGGTTTTGGGCCGATGTTTATCCCGCTACTAAATATTGTTAATGTGGTAGTGGTGTGGCGTACCTCCATCTTGTCCTGAAATGGCCCAGCCTTCTAGAACAGGGAATGGTAGAGTCAGAACTTTAAACACACGCCATATCTCCCACAGATCGCTGACCTATATAGTGGTCTAGCAAGGTTTTACCGTACATTTGTTGTGACTACACAAGTACTTTATACAATATTCCACATGCCTCACCAGTTATCAATATTTCAATATTTATTAATTACGTTAGACATGATGTAGCTTTATTGTTACCAGTAGTCGTTAAAGGTTATTTTGATCATGTTCAATTATTAGAGTTATCCCCCTTATTCAGTAGACTATAGGAAATTGAGATTTTACAGTATTTTATTCGAGTTACTGGAAATGCAAACTGCAATAGAATTGTACCTATCCTACAGCAATAAAAATATATTGGGAGATTCAAAAGCGATTATATGTATGCTAAGTGCATGTACTTTGCATTTTTAACTCCAATTCGGTCTAAAACGACAAATTAATCTTTGGTGGTATACTGTATATGCCTTTAACCTCTCCCTGCTGGATTAGACATGGGCATTGCTCTTTAGGCATCTCTGGTTGCCTTCAGCATAGAGAGGGTTAAAGTAGCAAGATCAAAGGACAATATTAGGGTTGCAATAATATACTGATACAATATTATCTCAGACAAATATGAATATATATCTCATTATCCTTTGCGTTCGTAACAAAATGGTGGCTCGTAGGAAAGAATGCAGGTCAGTTTATATATTTACATCGGTAGAACAAAACATATTTTGATTAGAACACTACCGGTAATTGTAATTGGCAGTACAGCATCATATCCTTTCTTTAGATTATTTTTCATAATTTTCGCTAGTTATAGTATCCTTCATGAAATATGTAATGCCACATGGATAGATGATCTTTCCACTTTAACCCTCTCCCTGCTGGATCATGCACTGCCACACATCTATAGGGCATCTCTGGTTGCCTCCAGCATGGAGAGGGTTAATGTGGAGAAAGTGGTGATGATGTACGTCCATGTTGTCCTGAAATGGACCCGGCTCCTAGCTATAGAACAGGTGACTGGTACAGTGAGGAACGTAAGGTAGAGGTAAGGATATGTTTACGTAGACAGCATTCCAGGAATGTCTGGAAGGTGGGTTTTTCTAATCAAGAGGAGTCAACGAGAGACATCTTGAGAGGGATTGTCTGGTGAACCATTTTAATTTTCTCCCCCCTCTCCAATACACCCTCCCCCATCCATTACACACACCATGACCCCTCAATCCCCCAATATGGTTTTGGTAAATATTATTTTTAATTTTAAAAACATTAATTAATTGGGGTTTATAGCCACTTTCAAGATTCTTTCATTTACATCGTACCTTGTCAGCAATTAGGGCAGGAAATCCACAACATCAATAGCTGTAGACCATCAATCCCCAATATGGTTTTTGGAAAATATTATTTTAAATTCTATTCTATTTAGAGCTGCTTTCAAGATTATTTCATTTACATCATGGCTTGTCACATTAGGGCAGGAGGAAACATTTGTAGCGCTGAATGTTGTAGTAAACCTCTGAGCACCGACTGGTACTGACAGACCAAGGATGCTAACTGCTGCAATGGTACAGACAGCACATCCTGTCATGATCATGTATGAAAGGTTTACTGTAACATTCAGCGCTACAGATGTTGCGGGTTTCCTCCTGCCCTAAACTGACAAGCAGTGATGTAAGTGAAAGAGTCTTGAAAGCGGCTCTAAACCCCAATTTAATAAAATAAAGTAAAATTATATTTTTTAAATTGTAAGTGCCATGGTATAATCTTCTTCAGTTTTCAGTTGTATGTGCACAATATACCAACTATATTATATAAGCTTGTGAATCTATTCACTATTCTTAGGTTATCCTCTCTTTGTAAGCAAACCACCAAAATATGATATGGACAATGTAGGAAAACAATAAATCTGCCTCTAAATAAAAGTTTTCAAAATAGATAATAATAATAAATAAAAATAATAAAAAATAAAATAAAAAATGAATCTGCCTCTGTTCCTTTACATTGTCATTGTTGGGCTGTCAGATACTAGAAGCAATCGTTTTTGAATTTTTTATATTTTAAAAATAATAATTATTGAACTTCTGTGTCTGTGACAAGGACTAATTAATGTCTTACCTATAATGTTCTAGTAGTTGTTGCAGGTTTGCATCCCACAATAATCAGACCACAAAAAGTCCACCCAAAATACAGTGGAAACAGACAAACAAAACAATCTGTAACTTCAACAAAACAATATGTAACCTCAACAAAACAATATGTAACTTCAAGAAAACAATCTGTAACTTCAAGAAAACAATCTGTAACTTCAACAAAACAATATGTAACCTCGACAAAGCAATCTCTAACCTCAACAAAACAATCTCTAACCTCACATTAATACGGTTTAGATGCTACATGGTTTAGATGCTACATGAACGAAACAATTTCACCTTTCATTTACTGTTAATATAGTAACTGACAGAACTGACATTAAAGTTTGGCAAACCGGTGGCCATGTTTGATCGGATTAGCCAGTAAACAATTTTCTAAAATTCGTGCAGCCGGGTGCACGACAAGTGATGAGTCAGCTCAGGTTACGCTATGGAACGAAATTATGTGTGAGAGGAATTTTTGGCAGGGCGCCAGTTCTAAAAGCGTAGAAGATAATTTATTTTGAAGAGAATTCCCTGTAAATGCTGTTGCTCAATTGCTGATACGGGGTAATGATTTTCCGAAAGATTGCTATTTTATTTCGCACCGGTACATCAGAGAAGGTCCCATGCATTAATGTGTGTTGTCAGTGTACAGATAGACATCCTTTCCGTTGTATTCTTGGTGGTGTTCTGTTACCTGTAAACACAGTGCAGTGCTCTCTGGCAATACCAGCACTCACTGGGCCCAAGATGATGTGTCAACTTTGACAGTGATTTGCTGCTATTTTAGCTCATTTCATAGACGGTATACTGAAGGTGAAAAGAAAAGCAACAACAAATGTAGGACAGATAACTTAATGGTTTAATGACTTGATATGTTTCTATATGATTACGGTACTGCCAGTAAAAACTAGATCTATTATGATGTACTAGTAAATAGGATAATAATTGTTTGCTGCTATTTTAGCTTATTTCATAGACAGTATTCTGAAGGTAAAAATACAAGTAACAACAAATGTATGAAGATAACCAATGGGTTAATGACTTAATAATGCATGCTTGTTTGATTACTGCCAGTAAAAACTGAAGAAGAAATAGATTTGTTATGATATACATAGGATTACTGGCTTGCTGCTATTTTAACTTATTTCATAGAAAGTATACTGAAGGTAATAGAAGCAACAATTAACCCTCTCACTGCTGGATTAGTTACAACCACTGCTCTTTATGGCATGTCTGGTTGCCTCCAGCAGGGAGAGAGTTAATCTACTGGGGTAAGCTGTAGGTAGATAGATGCCATGCAAAATTTGATTTTTAATGTGGATATCATGCCACTTATTCTATTTTTCTTTTATTGCAGAAAGATAGTTTTCATCGATGATGCTTTTTATATTACCATCAGTATATCTGCATAATTAGTAGTGAACATGTACAAAATAATACAATTACAGTCGTAGATATAAAGCTTAGCTGGCTCAATGGGTTATTGTTTTACTTCGCAGCGGTTACCCTGATCAAAGGTGCCGATAAACCCCACAAAGTATAAGCCCGCTTTTGTAAAGACTGTAGCTAATGTAGGTCAAAATGAACCTACACACTAAAAATGCAGACTAAATACTATGTATATATAAATCTGCCATAAATTAAAGGTTGAATTTTCATTTCAAATTGTGACACTGAGATTAAATTAATGCATGCATATGACATTGTCCTATATTTCTGATAATGATTAACCCTCTCCATGCTGTAGGCAACCAAATTCCCAAAAGAGCAGTGTCTGTGTATACATCAAGCAATGGTAGGGTTAACGGTTGGTTATTTTGAATTGTGGCATTTTGGGGGTTAATGTTTCTATACATTATATTGTGCTATCTGTGGAATAGATGTTGTATACATTTGAAACTGTGACACTTTGATAAAAAAAATATATACCCCAATCCTCCTCTCTCCCTCTGGTCTCTCAAAAATTAAATACATTGTGACACTTTTAGATCACTATTTATAAAACACACATATATATGTCATCCTAGCACTCTATAGAGGTGTATACTTTAACCCTCTCCATGCTGAAGGCAACCGGAGATGCCCTAAAGAGCAATGTATGTGCCTAATACAGCAGGGAGAGTGTTAAATCGTAAAACGTCTGCGCAAGAACAAATGTGATTTACAGATAAAATCAAATCAGATATCATCATGACATATCTTGATTGAAGACATAATTACGGTCATTGAAACTTGCCAGCATATTTGTTTACACCTTTAAATGTCAGCTAGTTCTGCACCCGGGATATATAACCCTGGACCGGTCTGATAATCTGGTAATCTGGCAATCTCAGCTCAGGAGAGTTTACAGGGATTAACACAAAATCGGTATTGGTCAAGAGTGAGCTGGCTTTGAGATAATTACTGCAGGTTTGGACGCGGCGCGAGGATTTGACATTGCATGATCCAGAACTTATTTCGGCCATCGCACACATGGAATAATGTGGCATGCTCAGACTCTAGCAAAGGTTGGATGTGTTTCTGTAGTGGACTATTAAACTCCACGGATTGAAATAATGTTGATGAAGGTAAGGTTTTGGATTGAATCTTATTGAAATCAGATCTGAAACTGAATCTCAGATATTTGGAAAGCATATACATGTAGTTGAGAAGGAATTAGGTGATATAATATGAATAACATGTATCAAAAGGAATTCAGAAAATTATGTCAATGTTCACTTTTGCAACCACACCCCCATTCCTACCCACCCCTTCACTCCATCCCCCCAAACTAGTACCGTAAACCATGATTTCTGCAGTTTGATACAGTTTAATTTGTATGTACTACAGATAAAATTAATTAATTTCTGAAATCAGAATTCATGGATCTATTATTGGTAATTTTGTCATAAAACTGACTCAGTTTGCAGACTATTTCTAACATCTTGGGATTCATCCTTTGAAATTTACAAAGTAATTAGAATCCCATTACCGGTACGCCGGTTTATAGGGGTACCTGTTGGTTGTGCAGGCAGGCTGTGTGCCATCTCCTGCTTTGATGCTCACCCGTAGAGGTACGGCCAGTAGTTTGTATATAAACAACTTAGTAAACTGTGTGTGGCACCATTAACGATTAAACAGAATTACAAACTATTTATTCCTATCTTTAAGGCACACTTTTTCAGACCTATGCAACTTTGGCATGATTAAGTGAAGGGTTTACACATAGGGTGTACTATTCTTTAATTTTATTTTTAGACTCTTTTAAATGAAAATAATGTGATTGATCGATTACTATAAGTGACAGTTTTACTTAGGGGTATAACAATTTTTGAATGTTGATGAATTCTTTGAATGAAAATAAATGTCATTGGTTGATTGTAACATAACGAAAGTTAAAGATAGCTATATTATAATTTATTGAAGCCAAACTGAAGAATCAAAGTAAATAGCGGAAAGAATTTTGGAGCTACAACATTATTTAAAATAGGTCTATGTTTGGCTCAATATTCATTCAAACTGATCACCAATATCTCCCATATGGGTGAAATAGTGCATCTCCAACATAAATCATGCCTTTAACCCACTCTCTGCTGGATTAGGCACAGGTACTGTTCTTTAGTGAATCTCCGGTTGCCTCCAGCATGGAGAGAGTTAACCCTCTCCCTGCTGGATTAGGCAAAAGCACTGCTTATTATGGCATCAACGGTTGCCTTCAGCAGGGAGAGGGTTAATAGTATTTCTTTCATTTTAAAGTAACATTATCTCAAAACTATAAATTCAAAAATATGAATGTGCTAAAATCATCCATCATGTCTGCTATATTTTGGCATAATTATCTGAATACCTTTCAGACAGGGTTCTAGGTTCTGACATGACCGTCTGCTTCTCTATAGCAGACGACATGTATAGAAAAAGCAGACATGTTTGTTGATATGCATCAGTTTTTTTCCCTTTCCCTATCTGGTGTCGACTTTAAGCTGGAAACATGTGTCTTCCTTTTAAAAGGACTTCCCAGAAAGAAAAAGAAAAAACAAACTTCAGTATGGATGAACATTTTTTGAATATTTGATCTGATTCTGAAATTTTGTATCATATTTCATGAGGAAATTGAAATATATCCTATTTTAAAAGAACTTCCCAGAAAGAAAAAAATTCAGTATAGATGAACCTTTTTTTTTTGAATATTTGATCTGATTGTATTGTATTTCATGAGGAAATTTCAATATATGATTCCTTTTTAACCATCTCCATGCTGAAGGCAACCGGAGATGCCCAAAAGAGCAGCATATGTGTATAATCCAGCAGTGAGAGGGTTAAAGGGTTAAAGGACTTTCCAGAAAGAAAAACAAAAAGATAACAGTATTATGAGTACAGAACAATATTTAAAAAATACTTTTTCAAATTTTACATGTTTTGGATGTCACTTCGTCCGGAACCAAAGGTTCCAAGTCTGAATCCAACCCAAAAACTAGAAAGCATTGTTGAATAAGGACGGGTGGTAGTACAAATTACAATGGTCGAACATTGTCTGTCATTGAACGTCAGAGTCCAAGTCCTCGGGTTCAAGTCCCGTCCCAGGAGCCCAGAATCAATGCTTGCAAAAGTTGTCATGCAGTTATCATCCTTGGTTTGTCAGTGTAACAGAGGATCATGCCGATCACCCTGGGATTCGAACCAGAGTTGCTGGATTGCGATTCCAACGCTCTACTGAATGAGCCAAATGAGTAACCCCTCTGGCCGAGACCAGTAGGAGCATTTTATATCACACCCTGCTACACCAGCAAAGAAATACATTAAATAATAATAATTTTAGTGGGTGGATACCTTTAAATCTGCCAGTTGATAACTCACATGTGAAAACCTTATCTTATATCACACCCGGCTACAGCAGCAAAGAAATACATTAATTAATAATAATTTTAGTGGGTGCATACCTTTAAATTTGCCAGTTGATAACTCACATGTGAAAACCTACTATGATATATTATATAGTACTATAACACCTACAGGGTTTCCCCAGTCAAATGTCAGTTCTGGCCTTGGCTGCAGCTGTT
>JAUTBZ010153113.1:4712-14773 GCA_032361785.1 Lepetodrilus galriftensis
AAGTTATTGTAAACTTTAATCTTTTCGGGACGGTGACTGTGCGCGAGCTCCCGCGATTTAGAATGATACAGAGAGTAGAATCCTCCAAATAAAGTCATCGACGCTATGATAATCGTGTTATCTTTCACCGCGAGATCGAATATTTGTTGGAGAACGAAAATTGCTCCAACCAACCCACTCAACACGAGCAACATAATAAAAATAAAAGAAATGTATTTCATCTATTCATCAACCTTTAAAACCTTGAACCACAACTAACGTGTAGCTCCATTAGATTTGTAAAGAATAGGTCCATCTTTTCCCTGCGAATGAAAACTCATTAGTTGATGGCCTTGTTGGGGATATTGTTCAACATCTGCAACTCTAGAACCATTCACCTTCATCATTGCACTTCGCCTATCCAATAGTAAACCTACATACCTTACAACATCAAAAAGTAAAACAATTTAGTAAAAACGAATACCTTCATTACTTTCCCTTATGAGAAAACTATCCGATTTCGAGTTACTAAAGCTCATCGAAAAAGAACTACGGTGAACCCCAAGAGATTTATTGCGACCATCGCAGCACTCACCCAAAGCGCTTTAACGGCGACCGCATTCGTGCTTCGAATGATTTCCAACTGTTCTCTCCGTGCTATCTCATCAAGATAAAACTGCGGACCAACATCAACGTTTTTGGTTGAGAGCACATATTGCTGTTTCAACTGTTCAATAGTCATTTTATACAACTCTTTAGGACAATTCATCGTCACTCCTTTTGATTAGTGAAACAACATAGTAAACTCTTCAACATTTACTGTCAACACAGAAACATGCCATAGTAAACTCTTCAACAATCACTAACACAACAAAATAACCTAGTAAACCCTTCAACATTCACCGCCGAAACAATCTAGCAAACCCGCATGCGATTAAATTCACCGGGAACTTTCTAAACTAAATAAATCGTTCGGGAGATGTTTCCTCAAAAAGATTTATCAGCCCTTC
Source organism: Lepetodrilus galriftensis (assembly GCA_032361785.1). Taxonomy (NCBI): domain Eukaryota; kingdom Metazoa; phylum Mollusca; class Gastropoda; order Lepetellida; family Lepetodrilidae; genus Lepetodrilus; species Lepetodrilus galriftensis. Next base: position 5,702 of record JAUTBZ010153113.1, read on the forward strand.
TCGTTTCTTCCTCGCGATCACACTTATCAAAAGGTGCAACAAAAGGTCGACCTGCGTTATCCACACCTTCGCGTCTTGTACTTGTTCCCCATTCCTTGCACCTTTGATTATCGTGAAAACAATATGGCCACGTTGGTCGTAAAAGGTTTCGTTTTCGTATTGGGAATTGAACACGTACATAATTCTTCCGCCGTAACACAGTTCGACTAATGGTCGCGCTCTCTTTTTATCGTTCCGGCTTTTTGTTGGTTCGTTACGAAAATGTTCCGTAGAATAATAGTCATCTTTAAGGTCGCCAAGTTTACGCGGCGTCCGAGCAAGAGGGCCCTCTTATAATCCTTAAGGAGTTCCAGCAAAATTTCCCGGCTTCTCGATACTTTAGGAAGATGAGAAAGGAGTCGCGCTTTTTCGTCGTTCATTGGGTCCACAACATTAAAGGGGATTTCGACAAGAGGGAAGCGAGGCCCTGTGTAAACGACCAGATAGGTTCGAAAACCTGAACTTTATTGCTGCGTAATAATACTTGTCTTTCTTCTATTGCACCTTCGGCCTGCAAACCGTAAAAATAGGCAACTCTTTGGAAGACACTTTGACCTTAAGAAGCAAACTTATAGGGGTATCGCTTATACCAGCGCTCATTATGTTCGCGCTATTTGCCTTCGTGATTTACGGTTCGAGCCGTCAGGCTTTGGAAGATGAGCTCGGCCGGCGCTTGATCTCTATTGGACAATCTGCGAACGCGCATTTTTCAAGAAGTGTGGATGCCAAACAAATCGCTCGGATTGATGCGTCGAAAAAGCGCGTTATTGCGCGATTCGAAAAACGGGTTCAAGCCTTAAAACGCGAAACTAAAATCGAAAGGGCGATGATTTTCAAAGCGGATGGAACCTCGATCGCCGATTCGGATGGAACGCCTTTTGGTGAAAAAATATACGTCCTTAGCGCACACGAATCGGAGATTAAAAAGAGTTTTTCAGGGGAGCCTACGACCAGCGTTCTTTTTTCCAAACAAGCAGGTGGGTTTGATAAAATAGGGTTCGTGCCGATCAAAAACGAAAACGAAGTTGTCGCGCTTATTGGAATCGTGGGTAGCGCGGATTACTTTCAGATTCTCACCGACCTTACTAAAATCCTTGCCCTTCTTACGGTCATTGGGATTATTCTGATTATTCTCATCACCACTTTTTTTGCGCAACGTCTCACCGATCCCATCCAAACTTTGGTAAAGGCGACAAAGCGTTTTGGAAAAGGCGAGCTCGATACGCCGGTGGAAATCAGCTCTAAAGATGAGGTCGGAATTTTAGGTAGGGCTTTTGAGGAAATGCGGAATGATATTTTGCAACGCGATGAACAAATGCAGATGATGCTTTCAGGAATCGCTCACGAAGTTCGAAATCCTCTGGGCGGAATGACGCTTTTTTTGGGCATGTTACGTGAAGACCTTATTGAGGAAAAAGAAAGAAACCAAACAAGCCTTTTCCAGGTCGCAAAAATCGAGCGAGAGTTAAACTATTTAGACAATGTGGTTTCTGATTTCCTCAACTTTGCAAAGAACTCTCCTCTTCTTCCTGAACGTTTTTTTGCAAAAGAATTTCTTCTCGAAATCGAGGGGTTGTTGGAGGGCGAAGCGGAAGCACAAGGCGTAGAAATCCAATGCGAAATCAGTGAGGAATGTGAACTGGTTTGTGATCGCGAAAAAATTAAAAGCGCCATTATCAACGTCGTCCGCAATGCCATTCAGGCCTGCGTTAACGGCGGGGAAATCACCATCAGCGTTGAAAGCGAAAAAGAAAAGCGAAGAATTATTATCAAAGATAATGGACCTGGAATCCCAGAAGAGGTGCTAGAAAATATTCTCACGCCCTTCTTCACCACCAAAGAAAAAGGGTCGGGTTTGGGACTTGCGTTGGCCCAACGTTTTTTACAACAGCACCGTGGTGATCTTGAAATCAAAACGAAGCTTGGTATAGGAAGCGAGGTCACCTTCAGTCTTCCCTTTGATGCGAGTATAGAGGCGACCCCCACAATCCCCGAAGGATGGCTTGGCTAATGACTACAGAACTACATTTTTTTACAGGCTTCCCGGGTTTCTTATCTACGCATTTTGTACGGAAATTATTGAGTCTTAGACCCGACGCGAAGATCATCGCGCTCGTCCGTCAGCGGACTTTTGAGAGCGCGCAAAAAAAAATAGACCTCGCCGGGTGGACACAAAACATACAACTTGTGGTCGGCGATATTACCCAAGAAAACCTAGGAATCGAAAACCCCAAAGCGATCGTCAAAAAGATCACGCATATCTGGCATTTGGCAGCTCTTTATGATCTCACTGTGGCCAATGATGTCGCACAACGCATCAATGTAGAAGGCACCAAAAAGGTCGTACTTTTTGCGGAGTCGTGTAAAAAATTGAAGCATTTTAATTATGTTTCAACCTCCTATATTTCTGGAAAAAGAGAAGGCACTATTTTTGAAGACGAGCTCAACGAAAATCAGGAGTTCAATAATTTTTATGAACTCACCAAATTTCTAGCTGAAGAAGTCGTTCAAGATTCTGATCTTCCTTATACGATTTTTCGTCCTTCCATTATTGTGGGCGATTCGAAAAACGGAAAAACGGAAAAGTTTGATGGGCCCTATTACTTATTCAAAATGTTGCGTGAATTGCCGAAATGGCTCCCGACGCTCAACGTGAATTCTGGTTCTGGCGGCGTCAATATTATCCCTGTAGATTTCGCCACAGATGCGATTGTAAATCTTGGATTTCAGGCGCGCTCCCTTGGACATACTTTTCACATCTGCGACACGAGTCCGATGACTCCGACCGAGATTATTGAGTTGTCTTTGAAAACTTTGGGAATGAAAAAATCTTTTGGGCGCGTGCCCCATCGTATTTTTAAGTTCGCCTCAGAAAGCGATAAGATCGAAAAAATGCTGGGCATTCCGCGGCAGGTGCTCGACTACTTTAATCATAATGCGAATTACGATTGCACAAATGCCTCTGAACACTTGCTCGAATTTGGAATTAGTTGTCCTCATTTATCTACCTATCTTCCTAAACTTATCGACTATTACGAAACCCAAAACCCACCCAAGTAGAAGCTTATGAACCATCTCCATTTTGTTGTCGATCTCAAAGACGTCGCTACGAGTTACGTCGATATCAGTCTTACCATCGGAGCAATCGGAGAGCTGTCAGAACTTAAGGTTGCGCTTCCCGTGTGGACACCCGGGAGTTATCTCATTCGAGAATATGCACAATATCTCACTCACTTTAATGTGGTCGATGAGGATGATAAAAAACGAAAAGCGCATAAGCGTTCAAAGTCAACATGGGTGGTAGATTGTCACGGCGCAAAAGAGGTCACCCTTCGATATCGCGTTTATGGGCAGACTTTAAATGTTCGATACAATCATTTTGACGATACTCACGCGTTCATCCATGGTCCTGCAAGCTTTGTCTATGTAGAGGGATTTGAGTCCCAAGCTATTGACGTGGAAATACGAAATACGGAATGGACGATCACGACCGGCTTAGAGAAAAAAAGTGAATTTCGTTTTCAGGCCTGCGATTACGATGAGCTCATTGATTGTCCTTTTGAGATCGGAACGCACGATCGTATTGAGTTTCGTGTTCACGATACGCCTCATCGTTTTAGCTTTTGGGGGAAGGGGAATTACGATAAGACGCAGATTGCAAAAGACACTTCTAAGATTATTGAAAGTGCATCGTCGATCTTCGCATCTACACTTCCTTACGCATCCTTCGATTTTATCACGCTGCTCACAGAAAAGGATTATGGCGGACTTGAGCATCGAAATAGTACGGCGTTAATGGTTCCAAGAAATAGTTTTCGAGAAGAAGCGATTCAAGAAAACCCTTCCTTGCACGATAAAAAGTATCGTCAATTCCTGGGACTTGTCTCTCATGAGTTTTTTCACACGTGGAATGTAAAGCGCATCAAACCCGCCGCTTTTGATCATTTTGATTATCAAAAAGAAAACTATACGCGCGACATGTGGACGGTAGAGGGCATCACTTCATATTATGATGATTTGATTTTACAGCGCGCGGAACTCATCAGTCGTCAGACCTACTTAGACGGTGTTGCGAAGATGATTACCCGTCTTCATGAAACGCCGGGACGGAAAACTTTATCCTTAGAAGACGCTTCTTTGGACACCTGGATACGTTTATATCGCCCCGATCCTCATAACCACAATAGTAATGTATCTTACTATCTTAAGGGATCTCTAATCAGTCTTCTTTTAGATCTTCGCATCCGAAAAGAAAGTGAAGGGAAAAAATCTTTAGACGATGTTATGCGATACCTTTGGACCCATCATGCTGAAGGTGTGGGATACCCTGAAGGCTCCTATCAAGGCATCGTCGAGAAAGTGTGCGACATCGATCTGGATAGTTTCTTTGCACGTTTTATTCGCGGAAGTGAAGACCCGGATTGGAATTCTTATTTCAGGGACTTTGATCTTTTATTAGAATGGGAAGCCGAAAACCTTCCTTATTTCGGTGCGAGTATAAGCAAAGGAAAAGTAACGAAGGTGGATGATGGCAGCCCAGCATTTGGAAAATTACATCCTGGAGATGAAATCATCGCGTTCAATAAAAGTAAACTGAGCGAAGATATTTCTGCATTACTAAAAACCTGCAACGCTGCGGATAGGGTCACACTTACAGGATTTCGCAACGGAGTGCTTTTTGAAGTTGAGGTTGAGCTGGGTGATGCCAAAGCGGGGAAATATACCCTCCATCCCCATGAGGAAGAAAACCCTGAGGCGCGAAGGCGCTTAGATGCGTGGTTGAAAAGCTAATTAGTTCAAAGGGTCGTCTTCTCCATTGCGTTGATTTAGAATTTCATCACCACACTTTAAACGGGATTTTTTATGTGCCTAAGAGTGCGGAGACGGGTATTCATACATCAGACGAAGTAAAGATCGATGTGGGTACCTTACCCAGGGTCATCTTAGCTTGCAGGTCGGATTTTAAGATCCTATTTGAAGCAAAGTAAAATCAGGTGGTTGATTCCTAGAATCTTCCAGTCTATACTTTATTTTTACACTCACAACCGGTGGTAAACTGTGCAACAACAGCCGCAACAACAATATGTGCAATACACACAATTCACTCCTACAAGCGCAACTACGGCATTGGTTTTATCCATCTTGAGTTTCTTTTGTTTGGGTATTTTCGGATCTATTCCTGCTTTAATCATCGCCAGCGGAGCGAAACGCATCACCAATGCCCAGCCTGGGCATCCTGATTCGGGCACGGCTACTGCCGCGAAAATTTTATCCATTATTAATATCGGTCTCACGCTCGTGGTTATGATATTCTATGTCGCTATTTTCTTAATCGATTTCCTTAGTGTAGCCGCACAACAATGACTCTTGGAGACCCTACACAACTTTTTTAAGGTTTTTCCCTTTTAAAAACAATATTTGAAGCAAAGTAAAAATCAGTTAGGGTGCCAGATTCCTTTTGGCGAACCTTTATGACTTTCTTCCGCTTTCTTATATTCTCCCCCCTCTTCATGATGCTTTTTCAAACCCAAGCCTTTGCGCAAAAAGTACCATTAGACAAAGATCCTTTGATTGCCGATGGAAAAGCATATCAGATCTCCTATGTTGTAAGCCAAGAGGTGTTATCCCCTTTTTGTCCCGGAAAAACCCTTGCGATGTGTACCTCACCGAATGCCGCAGCAGTCCGTAGAGAGATCCAAATGTGGGCTACTCAAGGAAAAAACGTGAAGGAAATCAAAGAGCAATTATTTGAAGAATACGGCGAACAATACCGAATGGTGGATCCTCCGTGGTGGGATAATTTCGGCCTCTTTTTGGGGATCGGTTTAGGCTTTATCATCGCGGGAATCGTGATCGTCTCTATCACTAAAAAGTCATCAGAAGAATTAAACGAAAGCGATCTTAACGAAGAATCAGACGACTCTGATAAATTCGACAACTCTGATGAATCTGATGAAACTCCACTCACCGACGACGATTATCGAGACGCATTAAGGTCGGAATATAACGACTAATAGGTTTCGAACCTCCTCTTCTTCTGGCATCAAAGCAGTTATGAAAGACGCCTCACCATCGCCCAAAAGTGCATCGCCCAAAAGCGCGTTAATTATTTTTTCAGCCGTCGTTTTTTTCGCGGTAATGAATGGCACCATGATCAACCTTGCTCTCCCTTATGTTGGACGAGACTTTCAGGTTACCGAGGGCACTTATGGCTGGATTTCGACCGTCTATGCACTGACCTTCGGAATCTTCAGCGCGATCAACGGAAGAATTGGCGATATCGTCGGAATGCGCCGTCTCTACCTCGCCGGGTTGGCCGTTTTTGGTTTTGGCGCAATCGCTGTGGCGAGTTCACCAACGATCGAAATTGCGATCGTCCTTCGCGCCTTTCATGGCGCAGGTGCGGCAGCGTTACCTGTTTTAGGATCGAGCATGATCGCCCGATTATTTGGTCCGGAAAGGAGAGGCTATGCGATGGGAGTTATACTCAGCGTGGTGGGAGTAGCGGCGAGCATCGGGCCTTTTATTGGCGGAATTATTCTTCAAAATTTCGACTGGCGGGCTGTTTTCTATTTTGCAGGATTCTCTCTTTTTCTTTGGCCCATCGCTTATAAAGTCATTCCCAAATCAATGAATAGCAGAAGTGAGGATACTTCCTTTGATGCATTTGGCGCTCTTCTCATGGGTGTTGGTGTTTCGATGCTTATTTATAGTTTTAAAATTTTGAAAAATGAAGGTTTATCGATCACCTTCTTGGCGATTGTTGGGGGCGGGCTTTTCTTCTTAATTTCTTTTTGGATTTGGATTAAGAAAAGTAAGAAGCCTTTTGCACCTCCCGCGATTTTCAGAGACAAACGCTATCTTGCGACATCTTTTGTTGCCTTCCTATCAAACGCCACGCGATTTGGAACTATAATTTTAGTACCTATCTTCCTTACTGAGGTTAATCATCTTGCGCCAATTTGGACAGGTGTAGTCCTTGTCCCTGGAGCCATGGCGATAGCTTTTTTATCACCGAAGTTTGGCGCGATGGGAAGCAGCAAAGGTGCATACTATCCGATTCTTATCGGTACTATTTTTATCGTTTTAGGTAATTTAGTCACGGCGTTCTACGCAGGGGGTTCTCCTATTGGCGTCGCCATTGGAATGGGACTTTATGGAATCGGATTCGCTGGAGTACAAAGCCCTTCAGTGACCGCAATCAGTTTAATCGTTCCCAAGGAAATCACTGGCGTAGGAGTGGGAATCTTTATGATGATTTTCTTCATCGGCGGCGCATTTGGAGTCGCAACCTCGGTTACCGCGGTAGAACTACAGGCACTTGATGCCATAAGCTGGATCGGTGTAAGCGGTCTTGGCGAGGGCGCGAGGTATTCGAATGCGATTTTGGTACTAACCGGAATGGCGGTCTTGAGCCTTTTGCTAAACCCCTTTGTCCCAAGGAAAGGCGCAAAACAAATAGTATTGTAATACGCGTCCACAATCTCTAATACAGCTTCGATGATTCAACGCGGAAGTAATTCAGAATGAGCGAAGAAAACGAAATCGAAATCGAAAAAGAAGCAATCCCAGTTTACGCCCAAAAAGGACATATCGTCGAGGTATGGGTTTATGTCGTAGGAATCATGGCCGCGATCATGATTGTACTTTGGATCCTCGTTTTTCTTCGTCTGGGTTATACCTCAATCCTTTGCATGACGGCCTTCATTCCGACCGTGGGAACCTTGATGATCCCGATTATGTTGTGGGGGGTGGTTCGAAGTCTGCTCCACCAACCGGCTTTTCAGAAGGCCCGCGCTGTGGGTTTCATTGGTGCCTTACTTATCGCTATAGTCGGAAAAGTTCCTCTTGTTCCTGCACCTCTATCCACCGAAAAATGGCAACAAAGTTTTGAGGCCAAACTTCCTTTTAAAGGTGAGTGGTATACAAGCGCAGGGGGCGATTCCCTCCAAAGAAATTACCACGCCACTACAGCCGCTCACCGATGGGCGTTTGATTTCACAATCCAAAAAGAGGGGAAAACCTATGCCCTCGATGGTAAAAAGAACAACGATTATTATTGTTTTGGTGAACCTATTTTTTCACCAGTAAAAGGAAAAATAGTTCAGATGGTAAATTCTGAACCCGATAATCTGCTTGGTGAATTACCAGCTACTATCGAAAAAGCGTCGGGAAATTATGTGGTTATCCGCGTGGATGCTTCAACCTATATCTTTCTTCAACATATGAAATTCGACTCAATAAAAGTGGAAATCGGAGATGATGTGGAGATTGGGAAACAGATCGGTGAATGCGGAAACTCCGGACAAAGTATTGAGCCGCATCTTCAAATTCACGCACAAAACTCTGAAGAATTTCCGATATCGGAATCCTTACCTTTGCGATTTAGCGGCATGGGAAAAATGCCTTCGGGTGAAAGTTCTTGGAAAGCTGGAGACGGTGAAAAAATTACTGTTCCCTAAACCCTAAATAGTCAGCTTCCTCGCCTTAACCTTAGTAACCTTAACCAACCATTCTTACTATTCACGGACTCCAATGGTATTATTTCGTGTTTCATTTCTGTAGCACGCTTACTATCGCGCTGACTTCCAATAGTCTCTAGGCTCCCTCAAATCCGAACAAAAACCGTGGTTTTATTTTTGGCGAGAACGAGGATAAGCATGCGGACAAACATCAACATCCCCCGTATTCACGGGAGTACTGACGCCTACGGGGCGTTTTTTTTTGAAGACATTGGTCTTATATATTTAAAAGCGTGTAGCCACGAAATAGCCTTGGCCATGGCGAAGAATTTTTAGTCGAATGGGTTTTGATTTCTCCCGTTTTGCTATGGTTTTCAAAAGCTCCTTTGGTGTAGTTACACGTTGCTTCCCTACCTTAAGAATGATGTCACCGGCCTGCAAAATTTTACTCGCTGGGCTATCTGGTCTGGTCCCTTCAACGAAGACTCCAGAACCGGAGGGTAATCTAAGATGGGTTGCGAGACGACCGATAATCGGGCGAGTTCTGGCTCCGAAGGAAGACCCCTTGTGC
>JAUTBZ010153114.1:0-11535 GCA_032361785.1 Lepetodrilus galriftensis
ATTGATATTTTCAACAGCACAAGCCAGGCGTGCGTTCAAAGACACAAGCGCTGAGTAAGTCGCTTAGCTAAACTGGTTCCCTGCCCCATGTATGGTTCATACGACTCTTGAGACAGTAGCTAGTTTGGTAAGCCGCTTGCAAGCCATTGTGTCTTTGAATGCACCCCAGGTGAAGACGAGCCAGACAAATCTGTAAACCATAGAATCAAATAGTTACGCCCTTACAAATATTACTATTATCATACCAATAATATCAATGCGAGTTCCAGACTTCTCGTTGGCGACCGCGAGGGCTTCCTTGAGGTAGCGTATCCTCTCCACGATGGCGTCGACGTCCAGCTGAGCTTCCGCGCACTGCATGGTCGCCATGGACGCACCGCTGGCAGCGAATGCCAGCGCGGAGTTTTCCGTGTCCAGCTGACTGACTCGCTCCTTGAGCCGGTTGATGACATCCTGGTCCTTCACCCGCAGCTTGTCGTAGTTCCCAATGATCTCGGAGATTTCCGACAGCTTCGCCTCCAGACTGCTGATCCTGTCCTCGGCCTGCTTGGAACAGCTGCGCATTCGGACCTCGGCATCGTTGGCGCGTCTCGACTCGTCCGATAACTGCTGCTGGTAATTTTTCTGGGAAGATGCACAATAATACAATGTCACATGCATGTTCGGATATATGCACGTCATTTGATGACAAATATGGTATGCAATGAAACAGCTTTCAACTGTATTGAGTTTAAAAAAATATCTTTGTTTGTTTGCACAGCTAAAATTCTACAAGTACCAGCTGGTGTTTGCAGGTTTACTGCAACATTCAGTGCTACAGATGTTGCGGGTTTCCTCCTGGCCTACACTGACAAGTAAATAAGTGAAAGAATCTTGAAAGCGACTATAAACACAAAATTAAAAAAACCAAAGCCCCTCAAAAAGAATAAAACATTCTACAATGATTTCAAATATTCACAATACAATGATCTTACATGTTTAGTAGTTGATGACAGACACCAGTGTATGTATGATAAACTGCTTTCAAAAGTACTTTTCTCATATGGCTTATCAATATGCAGGAGGAAACCTGCAACACCTGTAGCGCTTAGTGATGCAGCAAACCTGCAAGCAACCAATGAAATCCCTCGGTTACCTTCATCTCCTCCATTTCCTTCTTGAGATCGAGCAGCAGGGGAGACGGGATGTTGCTCTTGTTGTCGGCGTCCCTCAGCCTCTTCCTGAGGGTGGTCAGCTCCTGCGAGAGGTCGGAGATCCTCTTCTCGTACTGCTGGGAGTCTCGCTGGGTGGTCTGGCCATCTTGGATTGCACTCTGAGCACTCTCCAGCTGAGATGCAGTTCAAGGAAAGACTGATGTTAGGATCTTATGAATTACTATATAACATTAGCATACCTGAAATTCAGCGTTTTAAATTAATTATTTCCAACTGAATTTGACGATGCTTAAGTTTTTGTTTGATGTGTGTTTTAAAAAAACCACCTGGCCCAGAGATTACGAAACTTTTTCCATACTCTACTAAGTTCTCTACTCAAGGCCCTGTTCACAAAACGTCATGTGACGTCATAACCCTACTCACACGGCATACTTAGGCTGTGACGTCACATGACGTTTTATGAACAAAATTGAGTAGAGTTCTGAGTAGAGTATGGAAAAAGTTTCGTAATCTCGGGGCCAGGTCACATTGCAATGATAATGAGATTTCCTTAGAGTTACCTCAATGCCGAAACGAAATTTGGAATGTTTTTCTTGTTATCGTTACAGGAACAGTTCAAGTCTTTTGGGGTCATTTTCAGTGACGAAGTATCCAGTGACACCTAATTGGAGATATCATTAGATGCTTGCTAATCAAAGTTATGCTTAATTAAAATTGATACGGTATGCAGGGCTCGACAGTAAGGATTGTCCGCCTGCCTGGGACAGGTATTATCCACAGGGGGACAAGTGAAATAGCCCAGATTAACAAGCCCTTTTCACAGTAGTTACATGTCCGACAGGACACAGGGACAGGTGCCTCAAAAAGTTAATGTAGAGCCCTGGTATGGTTTAACATGGAACAATAGGCTTTGATGAAAATAATATTGCATTGAACGTAAACCATGAAAATGTCTGTATATTGTCAACTTTATAGCATGGTTGATTCTGAGGCTTCCGATGGTTGCTAGTGAGTGAGTGAATGACATCTACATCGTGATGTTTTCATGTGACGTCATAATGGGAAATCGTCAGCAGTGAGTCACTGTGTAAATATATTTAAATGTTTGACCAGTTTATGTCATCAGATTTTGAATGAGTCTCGTGTCAACTTAGGACAAACTAAAAAAATGGTTTGTTTCCTCTCACCAGACTGTCTGTTGTAAAAGACCCTGAGTCAGAACATCAGCCTTTATGTTTATACTTCAAATGTAGAAATATAAACTTACTTTTTGGCAAGAAAAAAATATATTCCTCCTATCTATCTACCTACCTACCTAATACATAGTCAGCTGAGGGGAAACAAGCATATTTTTAACTGTGGCCTTACAGTCCATATTATCGCTATTGGGTTCGATGGAGGGTTTGAAATAACAGGAGAATGGTGGTAATGTTTGTACGACTTACTTCCTATGCTGTTGTTAATGGCCTCCTGCGACTTCTGTATTCCTAGGCGGAACTCTTGAAGCTCAGGTCGAAGTTTGTTGCCACGGTGATAGTACACCAGCGCGGTCTCAAAATCTCCTTTCTGGTAGAGAGCTTCTGCCTTCATACATAATGCCTGTGAACAGTGTATCAGGGGGGTGTTTATATTCATCAACTGAATTACTTCTTTTCGTCGCAGTGAGAATATTTCACTCATACGCAAACAAAGTATTCATATCATATATATTAAAATACATTACCCACTATAGTACAGTGTTTGAATTAGAACCCATCCGAATGCGCGATATGGGTTATTTTCAGTGATGAATGATAAAGTTTTAGCCTTACGCACCTGCATGTCATGTTGTTTGTTTGTTGTTGTTTTTTAAATATATGTATATAATCGATCACTGGCCAACATATGTGAGGACGGGTAACTTTCCAGTCCTCATGTCTGGCAGTGAAATTGCTGGAGTTTATACTGATATAGTTAGTCACATAGACCAAAACACCAACTACCTTGATATCTTTCTTGCCCTCTTCGTCCTGAGCCAAACATTCGTTAGCATCGTTCAAGGCTGCCTCAGCATTACCCAACATCAGATAGCAGTTGGATCTCCGAACCAAGCATGTCTTGTCGCCTTCTTGCATATCCAGAGCCTGAGACGATATTGATATCAAAGTTATCAATATTAAATATTTATTAAAGGCATATAGTCGAATACTGATGATATTGTTCTACAAAATATTTGTTTAGCTATTTTTTGTACATGATCACTTGTTTTTAATTTACCACATGATTGCATTTATAAATGAATGGTATATCTGTTTTCACAAATATGTAAATATATATCACTGCACATAAATATGTATTTGTTACATGCCACCTATTTATCATTAGTGTAATGTTCAACTATAATGTATACGTTCATTCTGCATGGATCTAAATATGGATTCTCCCTGATTGCAGGGTTAGAACTTAACTTTAAAACATACTCGCCCGAATAATGATATAAATAACAAAACATGAAATTTTTACTAGTCCATAGGATACCTTTAAGTTTAACATTAGGAGAAATGGATCTGGCCACCGGGCGAGTGGGAACTTCTATCCCTGTGATTGGTTGATATTAAGTTAATAATTAATATTCCCCACTGATGCCTCTCATGTCAAAAACGAGTTTCAAAATTGAATTTATCTCCCAGGGCATTTGACGGATGTTAAGTGTAGTCATAATTATGATAATGGCCGGAGTTTCGAGGATGATTCCACTGAGGTTATGATGCTAAATGTAACTGTGAGCAGACGATGTGTATGTTTTAGTGCTAACAATTATTGATTAAAAAACTTGCAAGCTCACATCTACATTTTCTAATGTTTCACATTGTAGATTGTAAATGCTGTAGTTTTGACCAGTTCTGTGTGATATATTGGGGGAAGTGTCAGAAGTTAATATTCCAAGATGTAGCAAATCTTCTAAATGAAAGTGGCGTTTTAGTAAATATCACGGAAACGGGAGTACCACGGAATTAGGTTACTAAACAGTATTGTGGTCATATTGTGATTAGTTGAATGCATTTTCAAACTTTTTATTGACAATTTCAGATACTAATAGTAGAGTTGTATATTGTGCTAATGGATAATATAACCACGGGTACAGGCAGTATCTGAGATACCTTTGTGAAGCTGGCAATGGCCCTCTTGTAATGCTTGACGTGGATAAAGTGCTCGCCTTCATCACGATGTGTCTCGAAAGTAACTTGATCGTCATGGCTGTCGGTGCCGTTGTCACTTTCAGCATCCTTCCGACCACGCCCTAGACCAGGCATATTATCCAATAGGATATTTCAAGGGATTAAATTCAATGTTCGCATGCAAGCCAAAACAATATTTTGAGGGCACCTGCTTGTTCGTTGCTATTAGATACGCCTAGCTTTACATGTTATTTTCGGATTAAGACTATTTAAATAGCAGCAAGGAAATGCTATTATAATGTATATCAGTTAGTAATCATTTATATATGTTTTAATATTAACAACAGATTAATTTATATGAAATATTAAAATATATTAGTACCAATCGTCGGTGAAGATAGTTCCTCGACAGGTCGGTAGTTTCCGCGATAGGTCGGTTGTTTCCGTAAAGTGGTGCGTTCGATATATCGATCCTATTTCGGAAACAAGCGTATAACGAGCTTCGTTCCCAGGTAAGCTAAATAATTAACTAAGTAAGGGTTCGTGGCGTCATTCACATTTTGCCAAATCACTTTACCGTGTATTAATGTACTAGGCGGTGCCTTTGATTTCACACCTTACTACAACCTCTTTCAGTTTGGGATTGTAGCTTGCTTAGTTATCGGTACATTATCATATCCTTTTATTCATTATTTGTTGTGATAAAATTGTAAGGAGCAATATCTATATTCTAAGCAAGATGTGTAATCCCAAAGGCATAATATCACAGATAGTTATGGTTGTTTTGGACTAGTTCTTAGCTATAACTGCACAATACATTCACTTGACATACATAAAAACATGTTTGTACTTCCAAAAACCTTCCCACCGCTGTTTGGTAGACACATATATATCTACTGCAACCCCCTGTAGTAGTCTACTGATAGACAACCTGAATATGGTCGTATTGTTATTTGCTTCATTATGTCAATGCAAAGGGACATCTCAGTGGTACGACTTAAACATACAATACGCACAGGCAACGTTTTCTCGCAATTCCTTCATAGTTCAGTTGATGCATCAAAGACAAGATAAATAGCGGAACGTTCCCTATATTCATATAAAACATTAATATTTTGATAACTAAGTACCGGAGACTAAGTACATGAGTAAATAACAACTTTTGAGTGGATAAATCAAGCGTAATTAGTCTCAGATCGAAATCTGTTTGTCCATTATATAGGCCTATCAACTTTGATAGTACGCCTTTAAAGCAACATCTATGTTATATTTTTCAACGTTTACTAATTCCGACACCAACCTAGTCTATTTATTTGTGTTAACATGCCAATAAGAGGAACAGTTGTCGTAGTGGAGGGGGGAGATTTCTGAGGTTTCACACTAACTTGAAATCATTGTCGGGCATGTTAACTTCAGTTCTGGTGTGCCCTTTTGGCCCCCTTGATTTTCAATACGCCGTTAGATGTTTCTTTTAAAAACTTAAATCAAAGTTTATAACACATAAACATACATAACAACACATTCACAAATACCTCAATTGAGGTAGGCCTATACATGTTTTTCTGTGGTTATTATTACCAAGAAAGTTAGGTGCCCCTTTTACAAGATTCAGCTTGAAAAGATTGAGTTGTTGTTTTTTAAATTACAATTTTCATTAAAATCAATGGGCCCTTAGATGTTTATATATAGGAGGGCACGCTAGTTAACAAAATAGAGTGCCCTCCTGGCTATCTAGAAATGTCTACCCATGGCCCTATATATATATGTACCATAGATCAGTACCAGTCGGTGCTTGCAGTTTACTGCAACATCCAGTGCTACGGCGTGTTGCGGGTTTCCTCCTGCCAAGAACTGACAAGCCGTGATATAGGTCCAAGTGAAAGAATCTTGAAAGCGGCTCTAAACCCCCAAACTAATATTGTTTTAAATAAATATAAAGTTATATGCAGGCCAATGTCCATGGTTATGCATCCCATGTCTCACTATGCAGCGACCTGTTCAAATTGAACAATTTTTAAAGTACATGTACATGTAGCAGAACATTTTAATTCATCTATCACTACCATGACTACCGACTCATTCTTTGATAGATACTCCCCAGGGAGTTGAGAAGGAACATTAGGGTACTAGTATTATACTGATCCATTAACCGCGTTGACCTGTAGTATATAGCGCTATGGACATTGGACACGCTTCCGAGGGTGGATTTGCATGGAATGTGTATGTATGTATACATGTACCTACTACTATTATGTAGGAGCCTACACTTGAAGATTGAAGTCTTAACAGTAGCAGTATATGGTACTCGAGGTATATGCATGTTTAACTATATGCGATACTCAATTATAGAACTTCAACCAGATATTAAGGAATCCTTAGATTACCGGTATTATATGTATACGGTAGTCAGCGCATGTCTTGCAGGACCGAATGATTAACGACACATATACTAGGCCTAGTCTACAGGCTAAGGGTAGAAAGATCATCATGAACTGCACATAAAATAAATACATGAATAGATACGAATGTAGATCTTTGTCGGGAGAATTTGAGAATGTGCGAGACGTGGCACCTTCAATGTGGCTATTTGGATCAACGAAATATTTGGATCAACGAAATAGAAATCTCAATTCATGTTCATTTATTGGTACGTGGACTCTTGGTATGTTAATGTGGTATTATAGTGCTGTAAAGAACGTTACCATTCTGACGCAATATATGATATGTATACAGACATCATCTTTGGTCCGTCAGTGCCCAGTCGGTGCTCGCAGGTATACTGCCAGATTCAGCGCTACGACGTACGAGTACGGATGTTGCGGCTTTCCTCCTGCCCTAAACTGACAAGTCGTGATGTGAACGAATCTTGAATACAAAATTAAATAAATACAATCAGCTATATTGAGGACATTCTTGTAGATTTATCTGCGTATTATTATATAGGCAGCCACGCGCCTGGTACAGAAAATATTGCATTTACATACGTACCTGCTGAATATGGTAGTGCATACATCGTTAACTATGGAATGGTTGATCTGGGGTTTAAAGTCACTTTCTAGAATCTTTCACTAATATCATGACTTGCATGCATATGGACTGCTTGACTAGTCTGGATTTCCACCAGTTTTTTATAGTGCTAGTTCACTTAGAATATCATGTCGCAAATAGAACAATGATACCCCACTCAGACACAGTATACCGCCAATCCTTGCTTTATCCCTTTAATGCTGAGCGCCAAGCAGGGAAACAACAAGTACCACATTTTAACGTCTTTTGGTATGACGCGACCGGGGATCGAACCTGCGACCTTCCACACTCCTGGCCGACGCTCTAACCATATAAATACAGCAGACAGCAAACTGACATTGTGTAATCTCACAATATTTAATGTAACTTATTTTATTGTTTGATACATATGAATGATTCATTCTCATTCTCTCATTCTCTCTTCCTCCCTCTCTCTCTCTCTCTATTTTGTCACAACAGCGCCATAATATAATTCTTGGTAACTGTTTGCAACTATTAACAGCTGATTAACGTCCATACGTACACATGGTAGGTCAGCTTGACCCAGTCGATCTTCACTACAACGAATAATTACACTCATTGCTGTGCTTAACCTTCTCCATGCTGGAGGCAATCGAAGATTCCATATAGAGGTGTGGCAGTTCCTAATCCAGCAGGAAAAAGGGTTAAATACTAAGTCGAATAATAACGGCTCTCAAATTCAACATACCGGCTAATAACCTACCATCTGCCATCCATCTGCGACTCTTACAAGAACAGCAACAGTGTTGCTACTACCAGTGTTGCTATTACCAGTGTTGTTGATAACAGTGTTGTTACTACCAGTGTTGTTGATAACAGTGTTGCTACTACCAGTGTTGTTGATAACAGCATTGCTACTACCAGTGTTGCTACTACCAGTGTTGTTGATAACAGTGTTACTACTACCAGTGTTGCTACTAGCAGTTTTGTTGATAACAGTGTTGTTACTAACAGTGTTGCTACTAGCAGTTTTGTTGATAACAGTGTTGTTACTAACAGTGTTGCTACTAGCAGTGTTGCTACTACCAGTGTTGATTCTAGCAGTGTTGTTGCAAACAGTGTTGCTGCTTAGACACTCTCCTGCTATGGGTGGTGGTTTTGGCCTTATTCTCCGCAGCATCGAGTCCAATTCATCTAAGGTAGTACTCTTGGTCCTGGAGCGTGGATTTCCAATCGGTGGACAGGGTAACGATGTCTTTGTCTGAACTGCGTCAATGCTGGGCAAGGTTATGGAGAGTTCTCCTGGAGAACCTGCTAGCTGTGTGGACTCGACACAGGCAGTGGAACACGGAGAAGAAGATGACGATGACTGTGAAGGAGAACCAGTGGTGAGCAGAAGAGGTTGAGGTATGTGAGCTGAAGACGATCCTTGAGGAGTTGCTGCAGAAAGCTGGGGAGAACAGATGTTTCCAGGGGACTGACAGGGGCCAGTGTTAGACTGTATGGATGCCTGTGCGAGACTGGCAGATGACTGACAGGGGCCAGTGTTAGACTGTATGGATGCCTGTGTGAGACTGGCAGTTGACTGACAGGGGCCAGTGTTAGACTGTATGGATGCCTGTGCGAGACTGGCAGAGGACTGACAGGCACCATTGTTAGACTGTATGGATGCCTGTGCGAGACTGGCAGAGGAATGCGAAGAAGCAGGGTGGTCAGAGCTGCAGGTTTTAACAGGCCTGGAAGAGCCGGCCACATTGACGTCCTTGTCAGCTGCAGTAGGACAGACGGTAGAGATCCGAAGCGACGAGGTGCGGGAAATCTCAGGGAAGGTTTCACAATCCCAACGAGGAAAGATCGTGACGATTTCAACCGGAACGGTCATCTGTGCTGAAGGAGTCCCAGCAGAACTACCAGCCTGCGGGACTGTTACACCAGGCACAGGTCCACACTTTGAAATCGATTTGATTGATATGGATGTGGATCCAGCAGAGGGCGGGACTATCTTGGTGCACGGTACGGTTACAGAGAGTTCTCTGTCAGAGTGTTCCTGTTTTATCGACTGGACACTGGTGGCGGAACACGATGACAGATGAGAAGGAGGTGGAGTGCCGGGCAGAACAGGATGAGGCGCACTTCCTTCTGAAGAACCTTCGGGTGGCGCAGGGAGCTTTCGAGACAAGGATTGTGTCAGACAGACAGCGGAGATCTGAGGTGAAGCGGGAGGAGAGGGCTCCAGAAAACTTTCAGAATTCTGATGAGGATAAACTGTGATCAGTTCAACTGGGACGCATTGGGCTACGTGTGCTGAAGATATCGCAGAAGACCTTAGAGCCTGAAAGGCAGCTGCCGCAGTTCCTGGTCCGGATTTAGATTGGGATTCAGTCGACACACCGCCTGGCACAGTCGACGGTGGCTCTTGAAACTCTATGCTAAAAGATTTAGGATTTACAAAGGAGTCCTGAACTCTGAACGTCGTTGGAACAGGAATGCGACCTTTATATTCAACAGGATCTACCACCATGAAGTATTTCTTTTCATTTACTTTTCCAATTATGACGCTGGCAAGCTGATGTCCGTATTTCAGGTGGTTCAGCAGGTTGATCTCAGACTTGAAAAACTTCCCGCACTCGGAACACGCAAAGCATCGGCAGGCTCTCGGCTTCTTGTGTGTGCGGTGCAGGTGTTCCATCAGACACCTCTGGTTGGAGAAGCACTTCTCGCAGAGTGAGCAGATGAACAGGCTTTCGTCGGTGTGCGTCCTCATGTGGTTGTCTAGCAGACTCTGCGACTTGAAAGTCTTGCCGCACGTGACGCATTTGAGGCATGTCTCCGTGTTGTGCACCGTCTTCATGTGCTTGTGCATCCTGCTCCTCTTGAAGGCCTTTCCGCACAGCTTGCACGGCTTTGGCACAGCCTTCTCCGGACGGATGCCATGGAAGGCCAACCGGTGGCCTCTGAGGTTTAACCTGACGTGGAAAGACATATCGCACAAGTCGCAAGAGAATTTCTTTTTATGCGACTTGAGGTGGCTCTGAAGCTCAGCGGGATCGGGAAGTGCTTTCTGGCAGATGCAGCAAGTCGTCGATTCCACGCCTGTGTGCTGTGCCGCGTGGGCCTGCATTTCGGACGCGTCCGGTAACGTCAGCGAACAGAAGTAGCACTTGAAGCCTGCCTCGGACATGTGTCGTGCCATGTGTGCCGTGAGGCTGGAATACCGACTAAATGCCTGGCGGCACAATGAACACTCATAGGGAGTCTCGTCGGAATGCACGATCTTGTGAGAAATCAGAGACTTCTTGCACTTAAACTTCTTCGCACAAACGTCGCACTCGAAGGGTCTGATGTTGTGATGCAAGGCCATGTGTCTGTACATTGACTGAGCGTAACGCAGAGCCTTGCCGCAAACTTGACATTTGAACGGATTCTCGAGGGTGTGCTTCCTTGCGTGGACTTGCAGGCTGTCTTTGCGAGTGAAGGCGGCGCCGCAGATGTTGCACAACAGCCGTTTCTCCGCGTGGACCCGCGTCTTGTGCTTAATAAGGCTCAGGTTGTTCGAGAACGCGCGGTCGCAGAGGCTGCACGTGTGTCTCGTGCCATTGTGAGTTTGCATGTGCATCTGCAGACTCGCCTTTCTGACGTACATCTTCTCACACTTGCTGCAGGCGAAAGGTTTGTCTCCCAGGTGTACCCGTGTGTGTATTTCATGCCTCCATTTGTCCAGCGACACCTTGCCGCATGTTCCGCATTCAATCTCGGTGTTTTCTGGACTCTTCTTGCAATGCGTCTTCTCCACGTGGATGTTTAGCGATTGGGCGCAGGAGAAGATCCCGGGGCACGAGTGGCATTTGAACTCTTTATTGTCTTCATCCTGCTTGTCCCTCTCCAGTGTTGCTATGTCTTCTTCAGGTGGTTCTGTTGTAGGTTCTCGAGACGGTGACTGCTGCATGGTGTTTCTCAAGATCATTTTCGGCGTCTTCACGTGGGTTCAAACCCAGAACTCTAGTAGCACTCTCTTGTCAGTTGTTGGTTGCCTGGCCTTTCCCCATCAGGCTTTGGAGACCTTAAAAATATGAATGCATTTACAAAATATGTTAAAGAGAGCAAGACCATAATGATTTAGGCCTATCCGCTCAAATTGGAAATAAATGAGTGTTTTGCGTGAGTTTATGTATGGACATTGCATATAAAATTGTAAAAAAAATCTAAAAAATATATTTTAGATGAAAAACGGTCAT
>JAUTBZ010153125.1:0-11535 GCA_032361785.1 Lepetodrilus galriftensis
TGTGTGTGTGTATGCGTGTGTGTGTGTGTGTGTGTGCGCTCGTGTGTGTGTGCATGCATACGTGCGTGTGTGTGTGTGTGAGTGCACGTGCGTGCGCATCTGTATATGGACATGTATGTCAGAAAAAAGGTATAGACACTCTGACGATCATACAATATAACTAATCTCAACGAACTCTCCTGATTACAAACGCTTCTTACTGAATGTCTTGAAACATGTTCATAGATTACGTTGTAGACTTTAACATCACTACTATTGTAGCCATTTAAGTCACGACCATGCCCCCATTTACATGTTACATACGTGTACTGCCAGCAGTGTTACTGTGTACCCTATCTGCCACAGGCATCACAGTACATTTGCAAACTTACAGAACGTTGTCATAGCACACTCCTGATGTCTTTAGAACATGATTCGCGATGATTAGTTCTGCATGAATAATAGCCTTCATGTTACGTATGATGCCAAACTAGTTAGATGCCGTTAAATAACTTTATGTGAAAAAATATCATCCCGGAATAATCCCTTTCACACTAACATGTTGCCTATTGGTTCTAACGGCGCCAGGTAGTTATTCTCATACACGCAACACTTCATCCACTGTTTAAATCCCGCATAGTTCAACGTCAGCGAAGACGATAAGCCAAAACAGTGTGTACCTGATCATGTATGCTGCAGCACGGTAGAGCCATCATGCATGTAGACTGTTGTTCGTCTCTCTTAGCGTTTCTGACTACCCTCAATGATGTTGAGGATACCGCCGGTTAATTATACCTTCAATTTGTTTCACGTGCCTGTTGGAGATACCTGACAGGGAGCTGAACATCGTGGAGGCAAATTGGATACTGCGAGCTCACCAGGTGGATGAACACTAAGCAAACCGCTCCGTGATACAGGTCAGATGTCTAGTTAACATTGCAGTCTACCATCTTGCCTGCAGATGCACACTCATTAAACGTGCCGTTGTCAAGACGGTGATAACACCGGAACTTTATCTCTGACGTTACGCCGATGTGTATACGGATGGTTATTGCGATATGCATGTATACTAATTGAAGAAAACGCAACCGAAGATAAAAGTTTAAATATACACGTGACAAACGGAGTATGGGTATGTAATCGGGAAAGGTGAAAGTGATTGGAACTGTACATCCGGACTACGTTTCTTATAAAGCGAATTCTGCATTGCAAGCAGATCACACTATTCAAATATAATGCTATGTGTATCATTTGTACTGATGGAATAATACTGTATGTTCAAGACCAATCCATTACCGCCTTTCCTTCACGTGTATAGTCCTCGTATATTTCAACCTGTTTCGAATCGGTGGCTGGAGCTTAAGGCCTGGTAGAACTAGGCTATCAGAAATACAATCAGGAAAAGGAAATTGTGCGAAACCAAACAATTAACCACCATCATTCTTCCGATGAAAACACACATAAATTCCAATGGAAATATATTTAGCAATGCTACGCGTCCAGCATATGACGCACCGATAAAGGTAAATGTTCATTATGTTGTACATGTTATTTAGAGGAATAACAATTTGGGACGAATAGAGTGAGGCCGAAATCATCCATCTGTTGGAGAGGTAATGTTTGGCTCACTTCCCCGGCGTCATAACATACATGCCTTCCTCCACTACACACACTATGGGTTGTTTATAATGCTTTTCAACGTAGATGAGCAACCCGCTGATTGACTCCGGCACAGAGCAAAGAACATGTGTACGTCTTCGGCAAGTCAGTGTTTAGTGCTGCTATCCTGCCAAGCAAGATGGCTGTTTATGTCTGATGGTCTCGAATTTACCTGTAGACATTAAGTACATCGCACGACGGTTCCTAAATACAGTTCGTGGTTTACATATCTCGAATAGTGTCAATACACAAATCTACGCACACTGTGTGTGTTGAAGAAGGTATGGATATTGAATATGTTGCCACCTCCCTTCCCTCTCCCAAAAGCCAACCAACAAAACTAATACAGTTCATATGTTCTTTCAGATCCTTATTGTACGGTTATACATACATCAGACGGAGTTATGCCATAGCTAAATGTATTGAGCGCGCGCGCACGCACACACACACACACACACACACACACACACACACACACACACACACACACACACATAATAAAATCAATAAATAGAAAAGAAAAGAAAAAGAAAGCAAGAGAAAAATTAATAAGAAAGAAGATCAGAAAGTGTAGGTCCCAATGACCATTTTATCCAAGTACTAGAAAGTCAAAGCATATGCTTGAAAATACCACGGAATCAGTATGCTTTTATTGGACATACCGTAAACTGTATGTGGACCTGCAAAGATCGGCATAGGTGTGCGTGCACACGTGCATGTACATATATCAGTGGCAGCTGGAATGTAGAACTCTTACATGAGTTGGTTCCATAAACAACAGCTAAACTGTAGAAAACACATCAGTGGACCTGAAAGTCACAGCAGGAATATAAAAATTACACCTACGAACCAAAAAGAACCAGCTTAGATATGGAAACGGTCTACAATCAGCTGGAATCTTGAAAATGAATGTGCGAATCTGAAAGAAGCAATTAATATTTATAAATTAATTTGTATCTGAAAGCGGCAGTTACATTTTAGAAAATGCATATATTGTCATGACTTCAGCATCTGGAATGTAGAGACTAAAATGTATCTAAAGATACTTGCGATATAAATATTTCAACTAGAATATAGATCATATTTGTATGTAGGCCTGGAAGTCGTAGCTGATAAGTGGAAACTACTGTCTTGAAGACAATACAAGAACAACATCCAAACTTTTCTAACCTCCAGCTATATGAAACGGGTAAAGCTCGCAAATGGCCGGATATGTTATTATTGTAAACATGATGGACGACCTTCCTACTTTAGGTCATACAATGAACCCGAAGGTAGGCTGAACCTAAATTGTCATTTCAGAGAGGGAACCACTTATTGCAACTAGGTCATGTTGTTCTCCGATGTCATATTACAAGGTTGCAGAGCAAAAGCTTCTCATTCGACGGAGACAGCCTCCTTTCAGATCATAGAATTTCGTATACACACTATAAAGAAGTCTGGGTGCTTTCAGGTCA
This sequence comes from Lepetodrilus galriftensis, assembly GCA_032361785.1. NCBI lineage: Eukaryota > Metazoa > Mollusca > Gastropoda > Lepetellida > Lepetodrilidae > Lepetodrilus > Lepetodrilus galriftensis. Next base: position 3,096 of record JAUTBZ010153125.1, read on the forward strand.
TATTATCAGAACTAATAGATTCAACGTATGTCGGGACAAAGGTAACGCATCTAACTGATGTAACATCCTCAGACATCTGCAAGAAGTGTTGTCCGATGAGCGTATTCATTTATATATGGCGTATGTTGTGCATAATGACTAAAATCAGTTATTATCAAGGCATCAGTATCCAAATAGGAAATGTCAAAGTTAAATACCAATTTGCTAAACCGGCAAAGTAGGTAGTATTATTGTGAAAGGCTGTAAACACAAACCAATTGAACATGTTATCATCAGCAGGGAGGAATTTGATTAATGCTACTATCTCAGTGAAACGAAAATAGCTCAGCCCACTGGGTAGCTATGCAGACTGGATGTACTTCTGATCAATGTCTGACTGTCTTCGTAACTCAAGGGACATGTTTATACATCTCATAGAGTATCTTCAGCACTAGAACTACCACGGAAATGAGACTATCCGAATGTATAAAGCAGTAGTAACAATATCCTAAAATAATATATATATATTTCCACACGTAATATATATATATAGTTTTAAAACTATATACATACAACACCATCTATTTCCCTGACAATAATATTATTATTATTTGTTCATTTTAATTTGTATTTCCTTTTCATGCTTTTAAGCTACAAATAATAACTTAGATTATATACATTGGGAAGCTTTACTTTATGGTTGAAAACGTACCAAACCTTACATCATACACTATTTCATAACTCCACGTGTATAATCTCTAGTTATCTTTGCTAGTCCGCTAGTTTATTCTCAGTTGGTCTGCAAAACCTATGCCTAATCACGTGGAAAATAAACACACGTAATTTTAAAGAAAGCTCATCGTTATGTTAACGGTTATCCTGCTTCGCGTGGCTACTTCTATATGGTGAATTTGGCGTTACGTAATCACGTAAAACACACTGACGTTTCAGAGTATTTACTCATCATTCCTCTAGATCTCTTCGTTGTTTCCTACTTCTAGACCAGAGATAGGAATCACAGTCTATAGGTTCGGCGTACCAACATGCATGTACATACACGGGATATTTCCCCAGCAACAAGAAAGCCCAGAGAAATGCGCGTTATGTCAATTGGATGACATACGTCACGTTTCCAACCAGTACCGCTACCATTTTTTCCCCACCTATTATACATATGTGATTTTTTTTCTGGCTTGACTTTCCTTTATGGGTTACCTGAGATATGACCTCTTTGGTGTGCTCAAGCACTTCCGGGAGTGACAGCATCGCAGGCGGTGGAAACACGTCTGGGTGAGTCACAAGTACGTCGTGTCTAGATGCGTTAGAAGAGACGTCCTAAACTCCCAATACAAGGAGGTTCCTCTCGAATAAGTCAGTCAGCCACACTATACCGGTCTCCCTATATCAATTGCTGAGCGTATACTTATACACTGAAATAACAACAACATATTAATTTTGCGGATTTCTTGACACCGTGTCTACTAATCCTTGTAAATTTAAGTAGCATTATCTGGTGTATCCTCTTGTTTTATCACTTGTACGAAGACGTGTACGGCCATATAATTTAACTATGGCTACATCTCTTGTCATCTTAATCACCGAGTCAATGTTTTAGACACTTCACTGCCAACTTAGTTCAAATCAGTTTGAAAAATTACCTCTTTTTTTTTCCGTTTTCTTTTCTTTTTGGAATTATTCCAAAATTCGTTTACAACCAGCTATGTGTGTATAATGTCTTCACGGTAGCGTTAACGCAGCATACGAAGCCAAGTAACACATTCAAGTTTCAATGATAATAAATGCACGGTGTTGAGCATCTGACTAGCTGCATCTACAAGGTGATTCATTGAGTTGACTGTAATGATACAGCGGTCCATTGCCATCGGGCCACGCCTAAGACATGCCAAATTCATTGCATCGCGATGGTGATATAATGGCTCAACGTTCAATTACCTAATGCCAGTAAGAGGTTCAAGACATGTCTTAAAGAACAACGATTTAGAAGCCAACGATCATCAGATGTTGCAATTGTCGGACTGCAAGCATGCCAAGGACAATGATCGATAAGCTGGATCCAGACCCTGGTGGTTCTCAAGGCACGCTGTTTCAGGAAAACGGAGGATGCATTATTATAATCTTGATGGATGTAGGCCATACGTATTTGAATAATGTTGGAGCAATAAAAACCGTCGCCAACAGGTGGGAGGTATAGAGGCTATGTATATGCTATAGGCCTACGTTACAGCTTCCTCGTACTCCAGCATTTTGAACATTGGAATCGTTTTCTCCGCAGACGGTCTCTTGACTGCAGACGCAAACACTTCACCAAAGAAGAGTGTTGTAGATCAACTTCTATGAGTATGACACTGCTCATAAAGCGGGATAGTGATCATGAAGCTTAACCAAGAAATCACTGTTTTATTAGTCTAGCCACCACTCATGCACAGAGGTTACCTAACAAATTATTAGGATTTTACCAACCTGTGCTCGACAGTAAACGTTACGCTAAATATGTTTAAAACATACAGGATAGTTCGTTTCTAGCAAACTTATCAGGTGATTACAACATCAAAGCATAGCTCCATGGGATATAACGGACAACTTGACTTGGAGTCTACGTGGTATCAATTTGAGATGTGGAGAAAGCGATAGACAATGTCATTAATACTGGGCAACTATCACGTACGGATGTAACATGTTGAGGAGTAATAGATATTCAGTATGGATATAAAGCAAACACGAACCTTCACCGTCCATATCGGGGAAGATTGAATGTGGAACATACGTAGACTGGAACATGTATGGCATTGTGATGGTTCTCTCAGTAGTATTAACCCTGTCCATGCTGAAAACAATTGGAGATACCTATACAGAGCAGTGGTGCCTAATCCAGCATGGAGAGGGTTAATCTAAGCCACCATCAATTAACATTGCACTTCCACGAAACATGCGTATACGCCTAGACTATGAAAGTGTTTATTGGTATATGTCTAGCAGAACTTATTCTCGCTTTGAGATACATGTCTAATGCGGAGAAATATGCACGCAGATACGTAAATAAACACACATCCATCGTATGCACATGTTTGTGCTCGATATACTAAACCATTACCATTGCTGAATCTATGTCTGGCTTATAATAGACAAGTAATTAAATGTAGACTCGCATTGGCGCATATACACTTTTATTTTCCAAGACTATTAGCCTGTGTAAACAAGCTCTTCTTTTAGACTGGTCTAACACTAATGCTGTGTAACCTATACGTGCGTATATAAAATAGAGACAAATAACACGTGTTAAGTCACGAGCGTTTGACCTATGCAACAACAAATAGATTTACCCGGGGATTGATCATGGTAATGTGCAAGTTAATACCGTTCTACAATTATATAGATTTCTATTACGTGCGGGATGGTGCTGATAGGGGGTATTGTTTCGTGTGTGGTCAGAGATGTGCATCAATCAGGACTGGTAACACCTAGGTCTGCGAATCCTCAGAGTTCTTAACGCATCTTGTACAGGGAAGCTGTACGTGGAGATACATGTACGTGGTGAGGAGCGGATGTGGGCGAGAGACAATGTGTGCACCGGTGCCGACATCAATGAAGACAGAATGCCCCGCCTTCTCCCGTCGAGAACAAAGAACATGGTAAAAGCCACGAAAAGAGCAATGCCGTTCCGCTTATCCTATTTGTGACGGTGAAAATCTAGATGGTATCTAATTACTTCAGTAATTTTTAACCGAATTCACTAATGCGTATGTATGAACGATTCCAGTAGCGGATGTCTAGTTTAGATATATAAGCAGAGCTGCCTGCATAGTAAATGTCCACATGGAACTTACAATGACAAAACATGGAAGTACTTGGCTTAGTATTTAGAGAAGAGTAGATAGAGTAGATTTTCTTAGGAAAATGTCTCGTCCAAATCCATCTCCAGAATCCTTCTTCGGCGCTTACGAAAATTACCTATCTGATACCATCATAATTTCTGAACATGCTGCCATGTGTGTATATATACTAGAGGGAATTTCATCCTGAGTTCGTCAGTACCCGCCCTTCCCCGACGGTTTTCTGCAACAATCCGCACAGTGTTATAGCTTCATGCTGAAAAGCTATATATGAGTGAAATAATCTTGAAAACTGCTCTCAACACCCAATTAAAATTTAAATAAATAACAAATAAAAAGTACGAGCAATAATTGGGCGATTAGAGGTAGGCGAATCAGGTTATGTCACTCTATCTCTAGCAATGATGAATCATACACCTTTCCGTTTTTCCCGAGAGTTCGGTAAATACAGGAATTCATAATTCGAGTACTTAGAAAAACATGCTCATTGAAATATACACATTCTTTTCAACGCATGCAGCTTCGTCTAATGACTAAATAGCCTACCATCCGGTGCTAGGCGCTGTGCGGAGCTCTCCTATAACTGTACTATGATTGTAGTAGTCTCTGGTGATCACCTGTCCAATACACCACTGGATTATCGGTGTATGGAGCTTACATGCCCCAGTTGCTATAACTCACCATGTTTGCATGGCATGAACTAATTGGAATAATTGACGCCATGGAAAAGATTATGCTTTTACATAAATTGTTTTATGTAATTTTCAAAAGACTGATTGTGTTAGAAATAATTATTAATATACTCGTAAACCTTAGAGATGTAATTATTACCGACTTAAAGCTTACTGATAAATATGTTATTGGCATATTTGAGAAAATTAAGTCAATACTTTGGGTGGTATTTCACCATATCAAGCAGACTTCGCAATTGGCTGTTAATAGTAATGCTTTATTTGCAGTCCTATAATCATGTAATAAATGCTCGTAACTGTAATAAAATACACACATTGTTTAGTTTAGCGTCACATAGGTGTTGTACTGCGTAAGAGGCGGAAACCAAATATATATAATACATGTAACTTGCAAATGTTGACTATTAATAGCATATTACACGACTAATAATTATTAAATTACCGTAAATTTAATATCAACCTAATGTAACTAGAGCGTTACTGATTCATCTAAGATTATAGTAAAATACATAGTAATGCAAATAGGATATAATAAGTGATTTAAAAAGCGTAACCATCCTAGCTGTCGTTGTCAGCGGAACTTGATATAGGAAATAGGAAAGGCAGATACATTTAATTTACACGATATTTACACATGAATATGATATAGGATCAGTTAGTCAATGTCAATGGAACAATAAGGTATTGCCAGAACATGTGTTCCAATTAAATAAATGTTATACCTTTCAGATCTTTCTATCTAATGATTCCTAGATATTTTTGTAGCAGTCTACTGTGTAGGTAGTTATGCGTGGCAACACGAGGGCACACGCGTTACGTAAATAACGGTTTGTAATGCTATATAAAATGAACCGAGTAACAAATCCACTCTTCAATAACATATAGTCTACCAGTCATAAGTCATGTACGGTATCTAGCCATGTTAATACATCTAGCTTATCCTAGATAGGCAATCACATGGTCGACGTGGATGAAATGTACCAGAAACACGTTTCAGTAAGAAGCGGTGTGATTGGCTGTATCAAGATTACACATCAACGTTACCCAGTCACACAGCCGTCTATCCTTCCACACCTACAGTCTCACAGTTAACATCTGGGTACGGAATACGTGTACTATTCATAGTTTTATAAAACTATGCAAAAATGTAGCCTATACTTTTTAAAGTATTTCCGATTGCAGTCGAAATGAAAACATTCATTTTCATAGAGTTAAACTCGACGAAAACTTGTCCCCTAATTATATTTTGACTATCCCAAGTATACTAATATAGGAAGAAAAAGCTTCTAAACTCAAAATATACATGCTACATGTCTAACAGCAGATTCTCGCTACCAGTAGAATATCGCAGACATTGACATTCAATTTGGATTCTCTCGATCAGTTATGTATGCAATGAGGGGTTAGTTGTGTTTCGTTTCGTTTCTGTGTGCATCCAGACTAGATTTCCATCCTTCGTGTTCTGTTGCTCTGTGTAGTTCTTCTGGTATATATATAATTGGAAGTACGTGTTAAAATCACCTAATGCCAACACTTTGATAACACCCGAATGCCCGCTCCTGGGTCTGCGTATATAGGTACACTAACCTCACGTTTTTCTGAGCCTCGGTTATCGCCATCTTCAACGTGTTGCATTGCCAGTAAGACGATTTCCGTGTGAAAAAAACAACATACTGAGCGATTGGGTACATTTTCGCACAACATTTTAAGGAGTCAAAACAAACTTTGGGAAAGGAAAATAAACAAAGTCATTAAATACTACCGGTTTACGGAAAGAGCATTGCAGGTGCATTTTCCGTGGCATTTCCGTGTTGTTGATCAATGCAGTCTCCGAAATAACCGTACGGTGGCAACTGGAATACAAATAATCATAGAGATCGCTTAGGATATAGCACTGTAGGTGTTGAGCAATTAAGTCTCTATATACTATACTGTATCTTAGGGCTTATTCTCTCTCGTTCAATATATATCCGCCATTGACACTTTAGCAACGCAAGATTTACCGGATTAAAATGTTAAGATTAAACGCTTTACAGTGGCTTCATTCGTAGAAATATAACACCGATCGGTAGGCTATATATACAGGATTTCCCTTCTCTATCTGAGACTATGGATAGTCTACGTTAATACATACATAATACATAATGCATGTGTATAACGCTACGTGTCCAGAAATAGTCGCTTCTCAAGAGCGCTGGTCATAGGCTTTTGAAGATGATGGTTTGCAGCACGTATTTGAAACCGTTGGAACCATCAGGCACCAGCTGGTAGTGTATCCAATACATACATGTGCACAGTCCAGATGTACTAAGACCATACGCTACTTTTAAAATGGCACTAATGCTTTGAAATAATGTATTCAACATGTATAGTTTTAAACAACATTTATCCATATTTGGTTCTGGTTACATTTCTGAGCTCAGATTGGCTATAACTTAATAGCATTTTTGATCTTTAGAATTATAAAAAACTTCGGGTTACTCATTCCATGTACATCATATCCTTGACTTTTGTATTGGATAATTTATTATGGGCTGGACGGTATCGTTACATGAAGCTCTCGTATCCAATAAAAGAGCATTGCTATATAGATGCTAGAGAGCTATGTAATGATCTTTGTAGATACGAACGCTTCTAGAAAGGGTTTCCTGATTGAAATACTGTTTTGTTCTGGTCTGTTCTGTTAATTTAAATACGACAGGACCTAAATCTCTGGATCTGTTACTCCATCTCAATTCTCCCACCGACATTCTCACCTACTACACACAGTACTGGGGGATGTGTGTATATTTAGACGTGAAATTCGGAATCGGTTCACGATGTATTATCTAGAGTGATGAAGCCAGGTCCACGGAACACCTTGAGTGACTGCCCGTCCTATTGCCCACATCAAATCAGCTGGACCTTCCGCGACTTCTCATAGTAATAGACAAAGAATATCATTGAATAATACTTGCCAAAATGGTGTTAAGGGATACGTCGACCATTGGTATTTTTTTTAAAAATAATGTGTATCGTCATTTCAAGGCAAGCTTGGACGAAGAGAAATGTACCAATGATTTGTTTTAATTAATGTACATCGTTATTTCTAGATTTGGCAAATTTAGAAGACGGTAAATGTTCCATTAATTTTTTTAATTAATTTACATCATCATTTATAATAGTGATAAGTTAATTCTACTCTGAATTGGATCGAATTACTGAAAGGAATTATAGATTATTTCCAGGGAAGCTATGCATTGTACACAGACGCCTTGCATTACCAGACACTTGAAGGTAGGTAGCAACTGAACACTGAAGAGCCCTTGGGAAACATAAACTAAGACATATGTACTGTGTGGTATTTCTACGGCAGGTGTGACATTTACTAATCATAAACACACATATCTGCATGTCGGACCTGACCATGAGGGAGTTTGCCTGAGATTCCTGATAACACTGGGGCGTGTGCTGCGTGCATGTTACCACAATTTGTTAATATTATCTATATAAACTCCTCAACACAGATTCACTAAGATTTCAACCCTTGATGCCTTGATGAGCCGTGCATTAGTGATGCGCCTCTCTACAGGCTTATAGTCGATTAGTCACCGGATTTATCTGTTACACAAGCAGTGGATGAGGTCTCCCCGGAAATGTCCATATGGTAAAACATGGAGGGAGACAAGAGGTGAAGGTCATTGTAGAGTTAGACAGGTGCAGCTTGAATGTGATATACCTGTGTGTACGTGTGTGTGTCTGTGTGTGTGTGTATGTGTGTGTGTGTGTGTGTTTGTGTGTGTGTGTGTGTGTGTATGTGTGCGTGTGTGTGTGCATGCGTGAGGGTGTGTATGTGGCAGTATTGTGTGTGTGTGTGTTTAAATGCTTTGACAGTCGCCTTCCAGCACAGCTGATTTCGGCAGACTGGTCCCTCTTTGG
>JAUTBZ010153136.1:0-11535 GCA_032361785.1 Lepetodrilus galriftensis
TACTACTACTACTAATACTACTACTACTAGTACTACTACTACTAATACTACTACTACTACTAGTACTACTACTACTACTACTACTACTACTACTACTACTACTACTACTACTACTACAGTACTTACAAGAAATATAAGAAATTAAATAACAAATACTAGTACATAGGCTACACATTATAAACGATTGCTACTGATGAACTCACATCATGTTGTATTGTAACTGGAGCTCCAGCCTTTAGACATATTTCAACGACCTGTGAAGAAAGATATTGAATTCTTAGTAGGCCCTAATTGTGAAATATTTACTTAATAATTATAGAATCTAATATATGAATCCACCATTTGTTAGATTATTGTTTATTAGCATAACATGTACTATGTATGCGAATTTCGCTTTACCATAACATACTGTTACCAATAGTTCATCTCGAAACCTGCTCACTGAGTGTACTTTAAGTTAAATTGAATACCAACTCACTATATTATTATATTAATTAAATTTGAATCAATATAACAAGTGTCACTATGTGGGCATACCTTTAAACTTCCGCTGTGAACCGCGGAATGTAGAGGAGTGTTATTTTCCTTGTCCTTGAATAAAAGTATGTCGTTTCGCGAATAGCCACGCTTGATAGCTGTGGAGAAGAGAACATAATGACTTATTTATTCTAAATAATATTAAAATTTATTTTCAATAAGACCACACTCTAGGGCATCTACATCGTAGAGGATATTAGTGCAAGAATACAAGTATGCTACTATAGAACCATACTCCTATGGATTACGCTATTGTATGAATAATTCTTCTCTATACTATACTGTATTATGTTGTACATGCATTTCCAATAGTATTTGCAATTAAACAGTAATCCACCGTACCAGCCTGTATGAGAACTTTGAGTGTGTCGTATGATGCGGACTTGGCGGCCACGTGTATTGGGTAGAAGCCGTTGTCACACTGCATGTTGGGCAGTGCTCCACTTTTGAGCTTTTTACCGGAAACGGAAAGTATCGTTACATGCATTCTGTATATATAAACGACTAAGCTAACCATTCATTCATTTTTTTTTTAATGACGTTCGTCTATGAAAACTTGGAAGACACATCTAGACTTCGTCGCTTGAGAACCAGAGTTCTAGAATCAGAGTCCATTTCTTTAATAATAATTGAGTTACGGTTATATGGGTAAAATTAGACCCTTGTTCTATCTCCTCCTTTAACGACATACCAAACTTCATTCGCCATTTTCTCAAAACCGTTGTAGTGGGAGTTAAAAAATAAGCTGGTTCTCAGGCGACTTAGTGTTGAAGGTGATTCTTACTACCAATTACACGGATTTAATTACTATTTTCAGTTTGACTGTAATTTTATTTTTATTTAGCGTTTGACATTCTACCTACTTGTACACTGGTAATGGTAGAAGCCTGAGAACAGAGCTATACCTACCAACAGTCGGGCACACTCCCCGGCGTTCATCAGCGCACAGAAGTGTAGCGGAGTCCCCCCCTGCTCCCCTCGTATGTTGACGTCCACTTCATTGTGCTTCAGCAGCGCCTACATCATCATCATCATCATCATCATCATCATCATCATCATCATCATCATCATCACCATCATCATCATCATCATCATCATCATCACCATCACCATCGTCATCAACATCAACATCATCCAGCAGCAGCAGCAGCATTATTGTTATTATTGTTGTTGTTGTTGATTTTAAGTTACTAGTTTTAAATAATCTGTTTATTTTGTTATAATAATGAAAAATGATAAATATTTTCGACCAGAAAACGTAGTCGATTCTTTTCAAATTAAATTTAACAATAATTATATTATTCAGCTAAAATCACCTTTTACAATAATCTGAAAAGTTATTAATCACACCCGTAATACATATACATATTATGTCCTTATTATGTATTGATATAAGTTTATGAATATACAGATAATAGCACACGTGCTAGTATGCCATATCGATTGATTTTACAACGTGAGTGTCTATACAATTAATAATTCTCGAGTGACAGAATGAGATATAATTAATTTGTTGGTACGAGGAAGATATTTTATTCATCTAAATTGTCACTAATTTAACCACAGCATTAGGCATTATTGAATCGTCATCAGATGCATCAAAGTTGGCCGACAAAGGTGATTACTTCCTGACATGCGCAAAGGCTAGCTTTCTTGGACATTACAATGTAATATTCATCATCCTTATAATATTAACACTACAGATGCAGACCTACTCCTGTCATCCTTTATGGCACTATACTACTATAGCATTGCACTTATCTGACCGGATGAAACCTGGCACCCAATTAACACGTTTATCGTTGTTTCTGGTATTATTATATACGTCAGATCGTTTGGGTTTGATGTATTAATACGCCACTTCCGGCAAACAATTGATGCTGGTCATAAGAACAAGCCAACATAGTTTTGGGCATTGTCAACAAGCCTCGATCGATCGTTGTAACACAGGGTCATATATCATCACACAGCTCAAACATCAGTTGGTAGCTTGTCTGTCTGTCTGCTAGCGAAAACAGACCAATCATCATTTATCAGGATTAATTAATTTTGATACTGTTTAATCAAACTGTCATATGTCATTTCATCAGTGTACATTCAATATCTTTCCATGATTATATATATCGCATGCACTTTGTGAAAATCTTCTTGTAATGTCAATTCTGCTGTAAAATTAATCAATCACGAAATTGTAATTACCAGAATAGACATGCAAGGTCGAGATAGAATCGTTATTATTAGATTCATGTTCGTTCTGTATATTCAGTTTCAACAGCAAGATTATCAGAAACATATAGGCCCTATATATATAGTAAACTATAGCATTTCACACACATTGACCCACGTATCGCCAGAGACTGGGGACATATACTTTAAAGTCATTATTATTGATCTGCACATTTTTATGCTATCCTTGAATGCCCGTGTTAGTGAGTAATCAAACGTAATATCTGATTTCTAATAATAATCTTATAACGTATTAATTTATGTGCCAATAAGTTCGGTACAAATTGCGAGGAAACTTTATCAATAATGCTTTTAGTTAGCATTACCAGAGAGAATAATTATTTCAGAGGCAGAACTTTTTTCTATTACGCTAAAGTTATACGTTTTGTATTCTTTGTGCCATGCCCAGTGTCTTTGCGACCAGCTCCGGCAAACGCCAAGAGGAACTATAATGTTCATCACGTATGAAAGTATTTATTAAATTACATTGATTTTTTTACAACACGATTTGGGCAGGATTTGTTAAATGGCTCCTAGGATTCCAGATAAAATCTCCCAACACAATTTCTAAATCTGCTGTAATCCTCAATCGACCCTTCTCTAACACGAACCTGCGAACTGGGATTTTCAACTTCCGAAATCCCGTTTCCTGTTAGACACGCTGTCTCCAGGTTTTATTGGCGTAATTTTTGGTTTTAAAATGTGTCCTTAGTTTGCTTCGTGCACTTTAGTCTGCCATCCCGTTTTCAAAGCCTCTTTTAAACTTCACACTTTAAACTTTATTGCTTTTAATTCGTTTTATTCCTATTTCGGTTTTTCGAGACATACCGGGACCATTAATTTTAGATCTAAGGATTGAAAAAAGGGTATATTTAGTTTTCTTGAAAGTACATGTCTTCGGCGATCTATAACCATTACTAGGATATGTACTTAGATTGATGTTAATTAATTACTTAATCGCCAGGGTGAATACCTTTAGATTAGAAAACTTTACACATTTTTCTTGCTTTTACAGATTTGTCTTGCTTTTTCTTGTTTAAATACTTGTGTTCATGCCATGACACCAAATCACATAAACTAATATTCTGCATAAAATACTAAGCGACAAAAGATATATGTCTAATAACGCAATTTTTGCGTATTAAAAAGAATGGCAATTAATAATAAGTCTGATACTATAGTATTTTGGGTATCTATCTCAGTGGATGATTAGTGGTTGAGTATCTACCATGCGAACGTAGCGCATTATGATTAATGCGTAATATAGAACACATTACAATGTCATGTACTATTATTATTATTATTATTATTATATATTATTATTATTAGTAGTACTACTATTATTGTTATTATAAGGATGCTTTAGAATGGAATTACTTTAGAATTAAGAACTCTAAAGTATTTTATACATGCCACAGGACCTGCCAATCATGGGATTCGAACCCAAGCTTCTGGACTGCGAGTCGAACGCTCTATCGAACGGTCCAAAGACCAGTAGGATCATATATACAATATATATCTCAATCTTCAACACACGTACGAAATCGGGCATATTAAACATTTATGCAATTTGATACACTAGATCTATGTATATAACTGATGACAGTGATGGCGGTTCCTAAATATTGGATACACTCAGAAATTATTTATGACGATTGTCTGACTTGATGTTCAGACCTTGCGTTGATCATGTGTCGACCTTCAAAAGGCCTGTGAAATCCATGTTCGTATCTTTACGAAAGATTGCCATTAGTGTCACTTTTTTACTCTCTATGAGCTCTTCTCAACTTCTGAACATTGATGCTGAAATTCTATTTCATCTTTAGAATGGCCGATGTCTTAATCCTATAATCATCGGAATTTATCGGAATAAATTTTGATTACGTTTGTTTTGTATGACCTGTTTAGATCCACGTTGCCGTCCCAACGTTTTCACGAATTAAATCCTCTCGATTATGACCATGCCGTTACATCTAATAGCTAATGTATTAATTTATGTAATCATAAACTTCACATGCCCCCCTCTCTCTCTACCTCCGCAAACAGGTCATCAAAACATAATTTGGCAGCTGGAATGGGAAAATGTCAGCTGAGTATGAACATTAATTGAGAAATCGACGCACATTGCTTAATAGGGACAGACAGATAAGCCACTAATTAAGTCCCAGCGACGTCGTGTTTGTCGGAGAATGGTTGGCAGGAAAGCCCTTGCTGAGTGAACCGGGGCTCAAATCAAGGGAATCCTAAACCGTTCTCCGCGGTGCCAGCCCGCGAACCTCTCCATTTCCCCCTCAATCCTGTTCTAGGCTGGATGGAATCGATGGTTGAGCGCTAGTTTGTTAATGAAATACCTGCCAAGGAGTTCTCGTAGCCACGACTTCCGGGTTCCAATACACTCGGGCAGTGCTGTTAATTAATTAGAACAGATACTCGAAATTTTAATTGTGTTGCTAGACATTATGAAGATGGATGCAAGTTATACCATGTGTTAGAGAAGACGTTATGTTTTAATTGACAGGTTCGGTAGTCATGTTCATATATTTGTTTTGGATGTTTTATAAATATTTGAAGAATTGTTAGTTGACTGAAATAATTTATAATAATAATAATAACGATAATAATAATAATAATAATAAAAAATAAAAAATAAAAAATAATAATAATATTAACAACAACAACAACAACGACAACAACAACAACAACAACAACAACAACAACAACAACAACAACAACAACAACAACAACAACAACGACAACAACAACAACAGGAATAAGAAGAACAATACAAAGAAGAATATTACAATAATACGACATTTTGCTATTTTGATACACACAGACTAAGCTCATCCTCTAAAACTTAGACTATCAGTGTCTCCCAACATAAACGTAGCGTACGAGCAAACTCCAAGTCTGTATCTGGAGGATGCCTACAGGTGTGTGACTTCATGCCTATCATGCCTATCATGGTCCGCCTACAGCATACGTGCATTATCTTAGTGATAAACAGCACTAGATAGTCCAGACATGCTACACAACGGCTGGATCTTTTCATCATATATCTGCACGTGTTCGCTGTGACCTACATCAACTTAATAATGTTATATAGAATCTCATTGGTCGAGATGTTAGGTACCATAGACACCTTCAGAATGCAATGTGTAATATTAATACTAAATTAATGTCAGTAATAGAAAAGAAAATGAATTTCGCCATTCACATTTTAAATTTCACATCTATCTTTGTTATTGTTCAAATATCAATTTAAGATATGTCTACCTATTGTGTTTATTACCTGTTTTATATGTATCTGTCATAAATCTTGTACTTTAGTCTAGACTAACGGGAATTTAGTTTTGGAAATAATGACATAAATAGATATTAAATACATCTGTCAATCTCTTCTATGTTATGTTCGTTTCTGAATGTGGGTGTCTTGAATTCCATGGTCCAAACAACGTTCATACTCTTTTCAACATATCTGCCTATGTGCACTATCTGAACTACAGCGACTTAATAATGTTATTTGTAGAATCTCTTTGGTCAAGAAATTAGGTACTACCATATAGACACCTTCAGGATGTAATTTGTAATATCAGTAGTGAATTATTTTGATTTGGAGATATTGTACATATAATATGTTAACTATACACATCAGCCCTCGGTCGATCTCTTCAATACAATGCTCGTTTCCTGAACGTGTCTGTAATGCTAGTCTTCAATTCTATGGTAACTCCCGTTCAATTTCCTGTTGCATGGTCTACACTACAAATCATACGGCCTTCATTTCCTCACACGCAATACAACCGCAGTAGTTCTGGTTCAGCTGCTTTCAACTGGTGAAGACGAAGTCTTACATTGTAATTGCAACCATGAGACAGTTATAATGGAACCGTCAGTTATAACTGTATGGAAAGATATAAAATGCTGCTACTGGTTTCCCTTTGGCTACTACGTCTGTAGCATTTCGGGTTCGAACCCCAGGATTGGCATAGTCGTCACAATGGCGCCCAACGTGGATGATGACATAAGTGTTCTGTTGTTATTATTATTATTATTATTATTATTATTATACTTGTTATCATTATTATACTTGTTATCATTATTATTATTATTATTATTACTAGTAGTATTGCTATTATTATTATTATTATTATTATTATTATTATTATTATTTGTGAACTTATTAATATTCCATTAGTGTAGCATTCCATAAAAGAACGCGTTGTCAGATACACATGAAAACTACCCCGTCACTATTCACCATCAACTCCCTCATTATCACAGAACATATCCAAGTTTAAGAGAGATTAAACAAAAGGTTATTTCTTGTTGCTATTTAACACACACTGACGCATTACCATCTCCTAACAACACATACATAATACACACGAACCAAATACGTTAAGCACGCTTGAGGCAATATCACATGACAAACATGTATATACATAGAAAGCCGCACAATAATTATAATAAATAATTTATTAAGCCGTCTTAATCGGCATTCTCGGGGGTATAATATACCTGTAGTGCCATAGGGTACACGTGGCTTGTTATAAATATACGATACCAAGCTATATACTGTATACATGCACATATGGTTTCATCTATATACATATATTGTCGGCTTATCGGTGATAAACGCTGTCTCGGGAGGAAGACATAAACATACAGGAAGACATTAATACAACGCGCTGAAGATTCCAGGGAGATATAAGATAAATAAAGCCCCATTCCTATATGCCATCTTGATAAAATGGGAAAATTCTGATAGTTTCTGGAATGGTGATTCCAGAAAACGGTATTTCCTGAAAACGGTATTTCCCGGAGTTGATCGTTTCACAAATATGAAGAACACAAATAGTTCCCCCTTTCCGAGAAAAGTTCACCTCATTCACACATACACTCACGCACACACGCACATACGCACATGACCACGTACGTACTCCATGTGTGGTTTGGCATTTGACGAAGAGAGTGTTGTCACCTGCTTGCCTACTAGGTCAAAACACTCAAGCTGTCGGTGTGAGAATTAATATGTACCTCGCACATGTGTTAGTCATATTAGAGATAACACAAACGGCATTCCTCTTTGTCAAGAACGTAAGTACAGAGGGAGTTGCCTCTGGATAGAGAGGCAGTCTGGATAGAGTGTGAGAAAACATCAAATGGGTCAAATTATTCCAAATAAGCTTTACACTCCACTGTACACTCCACTGTACACTCCACTGTACACTCCACTGTACATCCTCGAAACACAGACCATTGTGCCTTCTTAACATCCGCCAGAGGAAGCACACAGGGTGTCGCTTCTCGAAGCGCCCATATCTACTACGAGACCATAGGGACTCTCGTAGCGCTCTCTATGGGGATCGTGCACTTACGAGAGCACCATGCTCTCAAAGTGGATATGAGAGCTTCGAGAACCAATACCCAGGCCCCGAGATTACGAAACTTTCCTGAGTACGACTCCGTACTCGACTCAGGATTTTGTTCATAAAACGTCATGTGACGTCATAGCTTACTCAACCCAACGTACTCAACGTACTCAACCCAACGTCACATGCTCTAAGAGCTCTTCAGTTCAGATTCTATATCATACTGTATTACGTAATTATGTGTATTAGTATGATTTACAAGGATATACAGAGAAGAGAAACGACTAGTAAACAGAACACGTAATAAGCTTGATATTAAAGGTCTTGCCATAAACTGAAAAAGAGCTAATTTGAATGCAAGTCAGAGACGCCAAACCATCTTATGACTGGCGTAAATTAAGCCGAGGATACTTAATAAACTAAACTCATCTAGCCAACGAGGAACCGTTACTAAACTAAACTCATATAGCCAACGAAATACCGTTAGTAAACTACTCATATAGCCAACGAGGAACCGTTAGTAAACTCTGCACTCATCGTTAACGCGGGAGACCCAACACGTGGCTTTAACCCTCTCCATGCTGGATTAGGCCGAGCCACTCTCTTCAGGGCATCTCCGGATGCCTTCAGCAAGGAGAGGGTTAAGATAACAGGACGCGTGGTGTCAGTATCTCATATCTAGTATTGATAATATGTCGGATAACGCTAATGCAAACGGGCTTTTGTTACTGAACCGAGGGTATGTAACGTGATTTTGTCGGTGTCTGTCTAAATAGACGGGTTGTAGGTTGTCGTTGTTTGTATACACACAGACTCTGGTCCTGTAGTTCGTAAGTAACCCGGTACGGATAATGATGGTCTTATTCTTGTTTGAGCGCACAGAAAGTGTATTGAATAAACTCATGTTTCATAACATACCGCCGCAAAGGAAATTGCACCTTCACACGCATGCGCATTGAATGTTCATAGGTATAAATGTGAGAAAGGCTGGTCATGTGACAAGATGTATGAGTGTTCTCTCATGTGTTCATTTATAAAGTAACGTTTTGGGAATGCATTAGTGCCTTCGGGTGTATTATTATTATTATTACTATTATTATTATAATTATAATTAGTATTACTATTATAGTATTATTAGTTGTTCTTATCAATGTTGTTGTTGATATTATCATTATTATTATCATTATTATCATCATCATCATCATCATCATCATCATCATCATCATCATCATCATCATCATCCTCGTCATCATCATAATAATAATAATAATAATAATAATAATAATCATCATCATCATCACCATCATCATCATCATCATCATCACCAGCAACAACAAAAAAGGATTAATTTATAATATAATTCTTTGAGAATGTATTATGTGATATATAATATCTAATAACGGCGTAACTGTATGGCTAACTAAATTCAGACGTCACCGGGAGATATTTTGCCCTGTTTTATTTCAAATTTAATGACGTACATGTGTTAGCAGTAATTAAAGCGACACGTATGCACGCAGTGTCTGTGCAAGTAGAGCTGTTAACACGCGTAGGAAATATCCAGTATTATATATGCACATCTCTCATCAAAGGCAATTTTGATACGAAATATGAACCTACATAGGAAGTACACACACGCACATGCAAATCTCTCAAATGACTGACGTTAAGTGCTGTTTGACGATTACCCGATCACAAAGTAACGAATTATTGTCAATTACATGGTTATATCAATTACCACTGACTAATGGGTGTATAATTCGTACCAATACCCTTAGCCTCTCTTACCACGTCAGAAGTCATTACCACGCCAATAATGTCATTACCCGTGCTGTATATTCGGTCATATTGTCATTACAAAGGGCTGAGAAGACTCCCGATTTCGGTTAATGTTTTACGTGTTAATCGATGGCGTATAAAACTGAATAACAGGCAATTGTTGCACTCACCTTTGCATCGTTGTTGCATTCCTCTGTGCACAGACCATCCCGGTATCCAAGTACCACAGTAAGCGTGGACATACAGCACGACAGAAGTAGGAGGTCGTGAAGGGTATTGACCATGTTTAAGTCATCTCAGATTGGCGCAACTCACGTAAACCCATGCTTCACGCTCGTACCAGCGACTGTGAACATCTGTTCTTGAAGCTAGGGACTCGCCATCCCAGCGGAACTCCACACAAGTGAAAGAAAAAGAAGATAAAGATGAGAGGAAAAAAACAACCTCTGAGTATTTTTAGAAATCCATGCCACCATACTTTTGTGTGTCCCTTGGAATCATTGAAGAAGTTTCATCACTACGGGGCTGTTCTGTTGCTTCATGAAATACTAATGCGAGGATCCCTTGGCTCGATCTCTTCCCCGCGCATAAGAAATACTGCGCGGCTGTCCGCGTGTGAAGACTAATATGACGTTTCCTCGTGTAGCCCGTACCAGAGAAGTATCCGCGGACGTTAACTTAATTACATATCCCCTTTAAATATGATCAGAGAATTTTCTTAGTACACAGACCTAATTATTTTTCACAACTCCGCGTCGGGTTTCCGTTTGGGTGGCGGGAGCGACTCGAGAGGCTCTTTAAAACTTAAGAATGTATTCTCCTTTAATATCGCGGCCTGAGATTCCATAGATCTCTAAAGCGTTGAACGATTTGAAATTAAAGGTGAGACAGAGGCTTGTCTGGCTGGGGGTAATTAATTGTCTTTTCCATTCAACACGTGACTAAGGGTTAGATTTTTTCCCCCGGGGAATCTTAGAGATAAAGACGTTTTCATGTGTCGTCAAAAAAATCGAAGCAAGGAAAGGGAGCTTCAGTAGGCAGTAGTAACTTCCGGTGACCTCGAGGTCATTCAAATTGTACTCTTCATCAACAGGAGAGTTAGAAAGCCTCGTTTCCGATCGTCAGGATGCAGGTTCGGCGGAGTGCCTACTTTAGTTTTCTAATGCGCAAGACCACGTTGTTCGTATAGAATGCTTAGAGCTGGTTATATATTTGATTGAGTGATTTTAGGATAAAAGAGGACATGTCAGTTATGGTTAATGTTACCGTTGATGTGACAAGTCGTATTATCAGTTTATTTTTTCTCTGTTATGACTTTCACCGGACGTATCAACCATGCTTGATGTGACTTTGATGTGACGTTGATATGACAGTTGATATGAGAAGTCCTGTTATCAGCGTTCTTTTGATATGCCTTCAGCGGACATATCTGTTATGTTTGATATGACGTTGATCTGACGTCGATCTGACGTTGATATGACGCTGATACGGCAAGTACTGTTATCAGCATTTCTCTCTTGATATGACTTCAGCTGACCTTTTAGTCCAAGAGCTCACACGGTTTTAATCATGTTTCATTTGCCAAAAGGTTTGTTGGTATCGTTGGAAAGGTCTGTAT
>JAUTBZ010153147.1:0-11534 GCA_032361785.1 Lepetodrilus galriftensis
GATTCAAGGGGAGTCTTCGGCTTGGCGTACCTTCCTGTCTCAATTGCTAGGGGTAATGATCCACATCTAAATTTGGCAAATATACTGCGATGGTATTTTCTTTTTATACATTTCACATAATTGCAAACAGAGTTATTAAATTTAAATGTTCTATATGTTCTTAGTTTGTTTCCATTCGGTTTATTTTTGTCGTCCCACAAGTCGCTCATCCATTCCCGTTGGTAAATGTTTGTCAGTAGTTCATCTATAAATGCCAGTTTTCTCTTAGTGGACCAGTCAATGTCTATTGACCACGGTACGTCCCATGTTTTTAATAATTTCAATACTTTTGTTTCCCACGATTTATGAACAGATAGTGAATAATGATGTATCCTTTTTACAAGTCTGCCGTCTGTCATGTTTTCTATTCGTAAATAGAGACGTACCACTTCTGTTTTCTGTTGTTCCTTGCCCGATTTCCAGCCCATATCTCCGCGAGTTGCTACATTCGAGGTATTCTTTCCTACGCCGAGAACATATCTACATGCTTTATTTTGAATAATCTGAACGTCTCTGTATGTATTTAAGCCCCATATTCCTGCTCCGTAGAAAAACACAGGTTCAATAGAGTCTTATAAAGTTTCGTATACGAGAGACCTGCATGACCTCTGAACTTGGCGTTACGTAGAGGGCAGTGGCAGACACTAGTCTTATGTTGATAGGAATCTATAGTTTCAATCGATACTCGCACGTCTAAAATACAGACACTAGCCATATCTTGATAAGACTCGATAGTTTTAACTGAAGTTTGTCTTTCTCTGTTGGCGTACACATGATCAAGGAATTCATTCTACTGTAATCAAATGATGAAGGATACGATTGCCCTTAGTATATTTTACGGTTCACTGCAACGGGACGATTAATAAAAATGGCATCATGAGTTGAATGAGCAAAACAATTGGCATGGGCGTCTTGCCCCACCTACGCTATGGGGCAAGACGCCCCCAAACGAAAAACATGTATATTCGTTCCTACGTCTTACTAGCAGTATACACTGATGCAACTGTTAATACATTGTATAGGTCAAGAATATACCAATCTATAATTGTCGGTGTTCTGTTTGCTCTTTGCAAATGGAAACTATGTCAGTTTCTGCCCCACCCTACCCTAATAATAATAATAATAATAATAATAATAATAATAATAATAATAATAATAATAATAATAACTTATTATAATAATAATAATAATAATAATATAATAATAATAATAATAATAAGCACATTAATTTTATAGAGCACCAACTCCAAGTTATATTAGGTCAGGAAGGGGACCACGTAATTGTATATCCCCTTACCTCAACGGCTGATGCTGAAACTAAGTTAGGGTCATATGACTTGTGAGGAGAGTTGTACTCACTTCTCTCTACGACACAAGCACTATTGCCTTTCCTGGTTGTGAGTATCCGCGCATGCTGAGGACATGACGTCATTGGTTTTATCTCTTTTGAAGTCACCTAAAAATATTATTATTATTAATAATAATAATAATAATAATAATAATAACACTAATAATTTATTATCGTGTCGTGTGCAAATACATGTACAGTATTTACATAAATGATTCAATATTTAGGCGCCTTACCGGGCCACGAATAGAACTGTGAACTATCACGTAGGCCTATTTTCATGTTGATCTATCTCCTGACCCGGTTGTATGAAACGTTATGCTTCGTCTACGTGTCATTAAACCTCCATTAACTAACGTGACGTCACGCTAGCATTGAAAGTTAATGCAGGAATAATATATAGAGGATATTTCATGTGTCTAGTGAAATAGCATGTATCTCTCTCAACGAGTGACGTGGGAAAGGAGATATGTTTACGAGTGGAGCAGTTTTCCCACGTCATCGAACAATGGAGTGACTCCGATTTAGTCGTGAGCTGTCAATATGACGTGTCACAATAGATCATCGAACTTTATGGAATAAAATTGTAACCTAACGACGTTAATAGTTTTAACGACAAATAGAAGTTAAAACAGAATATGTTTAATTAATCGACAAATACAAACAACTGGTACAACTCTGGTAAATCTAAAAAGTTAAACGTGACGTGTCAAACTGATAAAATAGTGATAGGATAAACTGACGAAAGTGCCAGTCGGCATCGTGGCTCACAGCGGGTTCAGTTGTACAGGAAGTTGTTGTCATCACACTCAGAGTGAGAAAACTCAGTTTTTCACTGCTAAGTATATAATAAATATATACATGTATATGTGAAAGTTATACCAATACTTTCCCATCCTCAAAAGTCCAGGCCATTATGACTACACTAACTTCGGCCAAATACCCTGTGATCACTGCCTACCGGTATATAGAACTCTGTTTTCTCAGATGAAAGGTCAAGCTGAATACATTACATAACAACCAATTATTATTATTATGTATTTAATTTAATATCCTTTCTTTGGTGGATGACACATATTCTCTCGCAACCATCTTGAATAGTCGTTGTAACTGTTTGTATATTTATCTAAGTTATGCAATTTCATGCATATATCACAAAAGGCTGACTGAACTGTGGATGCTTTCTGCGCTGCTTCTGAGTTCACATATTGGGATTTACGCCTCAGTATTTCAGAATACGCTGTGACATTGCGTTCTAAATAGCGCAGATATTCTGCCAGTTCCTGGGTACTGTTAAAGTCTGCCGTGTTGATATACGTTCCGGATGGAATCATTGAATCGTAATCTGCCCTTCCTCTCACAACAGGAACAATATCCAGGCCATATGTCTTGAATAGTTTCTCCGTAATGTAATCTTCGCACAAAGAATTCTCAAAAGATAAATAAAAATAATACTTCTCTTCCAAGAGCTTAGTGCACGTGCTTTCCTGGCTTCTTTTGCAACTGAAATTTCCGCAATTACCGTAAACATCCACAGTGTAGTGTTTTTGTAATTCTTTCACATATTCCCCGCGCTTCGACGGCGCTCCGCAGTTGCTCACCATCCACGCGGCGGATCTGGATTTCCTCAAAGTGATTTCCGTAAAGTTTCTATTGGGTACGTTGTCGAGACGTATGATAACGTCGTACGGAAGCACTACGTCGGAATCCATACGGTACGTCATCGTCCAATTAAATACGTTGTGGCTCCACTTTTCATAGAAACGACTGGTTCCGTGATAATGCACAGGCGATTCCAATCCAAAGCTAATCCACACTTGATTTGGGTATCTCATAGGAAGTTTGCTTTTTGCAAAATTCACCATGTTTATAATCATGGCTTCTGCTTCGGCGTTTCGACCTCGCCCGTTCAAGCAAGTGCAGGATTTTATCGGACATTTTTCTATTCCAATCGTACACCAATCTAATTTTATCCAATCTGGAGGATTGTAGAACAATATGACCTTGGGCTTGTCCCCGCCAAGTTTCCTCACATCCGACCAAGTATGATTGTAGGTGAATTTCTTGCGGTACTTATCATTATTTCTCGAGACGACTGGCTTATAGTAATACGGAAATTTGTTAAACTCGTGAAAAACGGTGTGATAAGTTGCACATTGCGTTTTAAACGTGCGAAGTACAGTACGATAAGTTGTACATTGTGTTTGCCGATAGTTAATTGAAGTCCAGATTTTAGGATCTATGACAAAATCGCTTAAATAGTATGCAAATACCATGCCAGATACGAAAGCAATCAACACAATGAAGTACTGCTGTCTTCTATTAACTTGGGTCTGGAAAGGAAGCGAAAAACAAGTTTAATATTAAACCAAATGAAGGCAGCGAAAAACAAGTTTAATATTAAACCAAATGAAGGCAGCGAAACATTTATCAGAGGAGTGGCAGTGATGGAGAAGCTGTCTCAGTTCCTAAAGTATCGTATGTAAGCAGTCACTGGGGATATGTTCCAGAGGATGCGTGTTGTGGCTCTAACCCTCTCCCTGCTGGATTCACCACAATACTGTTCTTTAGGGCATCTGCAGTTGTCTCCAGCGTGGGGAGGGACAACAGTAACACAATTTCCCTCCCATTAAAATACAGCCGCCATTTTTCTCATATTGACCAGTTTTGTTTGAAGTGCTGATTGCTTTTCTTTTAATACATTTACATCGCAGCAGGAATATCTTACCCATAGGTGACGACTACAATGTGAATTTTATATGCTGCATATGCAAGAAAATGAAACAAGTTTGTCAGATTCATACAAACCAATGGGAAATTATTAATATACACTGTGATAACTGTGGTTGAAAATTAAATCGAATCATAGTAACACCATGAAATACAATAACAAATATCGACTAGTAGAATATATTAAAATAGATACCGTGAAATAAATTGTTTAATGACCTTTTTATGATAGACCGCCTTCCCATTGGTTGTCATTTTCCTTTTCTTGTTTTCTTTCTTCCTGGTCTTTTTCTTGAAAGTCTCTCACCTGACCACACAAATACTCAATATCTGTGGTTAGTTTCTCTGTCCAACTAATTCCCATGAATTTGTAGAAAATACACCGTATACAACAATGGAGACTTCGCGTTGGTTATGTAAACTGAGTAAGACACAAGAATGTATGCATGAGTAGGTATCCTTTAACAGATTGCCGCAAAAATAAACTGAAGCCAGTGTAATGGGACAAGGCTGTGACAAAAATAAATCGATTGACTGGGTACAGATAAGTGACACTAGGAAATCCAAGCAAACTGTAGACACTTCTAGGGGTAACTTTACACCAACAATTCATTGCAAACTAATGGCCTTGACTCTTAGCAATGATTTTAACTATAGATTGGCATGAAATGCATTGACACCAATATTTCGTAGATTATCTCGGTAAATACTTCATGGAATGAAAAACAAAAAAACTCCATTTTCTTATTTCATTTGACCTATTTAATCAAAATAAAAAATGTTTTAAATATTGCACCAGTAATAAAAAATGTGTTTATGTAACAATCACCAAATATTTTGATTAAGTATTATTTTATGCAGAGGGGAGACGTTCGAAAAAAGGCAATGGCAAATAGGCTGAATTTGCTCGTGCAGGTATGTAAAGAAGAGCATCAGCAAGTGCAAATCAAGCCTTTTTACCCGTTTCTTCTTTCGAACGTCGCCCCTCTGCATAAAATAATACTTAGTCAGAATATTTGGTGATCGTTATATAAACAGATTACGTATTACTGGTGCAATATTTTTAATTTTTTTATTTTGGTTAGGCTTTTTATTTTTTATAAATTGGTTCACGGATCCGCCGACTCCATTTTCCCGAAAATTGAAAAATAATAAAAATTGAAAAATGGGAAAAATAAATATTTTTTATTTCTTTTAGAAAAATATATATTTTTTTTTTAACATTTCTTACCATTTATGTTCCTTCATGCGAATACCAAAATGATCTATAGCTCAAGGTTTGTGTTCTTTCAGAGTGGTTTTGGTTATACATGTATATTTTAACTAATAAATCAACATATATATCTAGATTAGATCTATGGTGGTTTTCTTCCATTTTTGACAGGTGACATGGTCACTCATAATATTATTGTGGAAATGTAGTATTATATTGATGTGTATCACTATAAGTACACAGGTGGGACTAATTTTCATGACAATTCAGTATTTAATGCTTAAAATATGCAAGTTGACAGATTGTATAACAATGTCATGTGTGTTTATTAATGATTATGAAAGCTTTAATATAAATATGCGATTGTTAAACAGGTGAACCATAATTAGTACTGTATATGAAAGATTGTGTATCACATTTTTTGTCAAGGTATAAAAGTTATCATTTATAATTTTCAGAAAGTATGAACATTATGAAAATCCATTAAATCTATCGGCCAATTTTATTTTTTATTTTTCCCCTCCTCCGACATCAGACTTCCCTCGAAAAGATCTGAGAACCAATTTATTAAAAATAAAAGGCCTTAGCAATTATCTAGTTTGCTATATCTCTGATTAGGCGCCGGATACATGTCACCAGAAATGACCCAACAAGACTTTCTGTCCCTATTGGCGTTAAGAATGGAGCAAATATATTTATTATTTATTCCAAATATTGAACACATATTTTTCTAGTGTGTTTCAGAAAATACCAAGCACACACAAGAGCTGTTCATATTTGCAAATCGAAAATCTCAAATCATGAGTACAGAGAAATATTTTATGACTGCTTCAAATGGAAATAGGAATGTTCACAAGATTGTGAATGTAAAATCTTCTCCTTTTGCACCAACTGGTACTGACAGACCAAGGATGATATCAGTATTATCTGCATTGCCACTCTAGGTGTAGGTGTAATAACATGCAATGTCCTGGCATCAGCAAAGATATTGGCCGATTTTATCTGGAGGATTTATCCCAGAAATTTTGAAGACTAGGAATGCATGTTGCATGTGCCGTTTCCTGTGATCTCTAGAAACAAAGTGCCATTTTTGAACTGCATGATGCATGGTAGAGGTACTAGATGTATTAATTTCTAATAAGCTCTTACTTATAATATTTAAGACAAATAATATCGAATAATGGTAATTTGTTAAAATAAAACAGTTTTGCACTGTTCATTGCATTGTGCTCCAACTGCAATAAACATTGATAATTCATCTAAGTACACCCCAAGCAAAATTCCCTGATTTTTCAATTTATGCTAAAGGTATCCTACGGGCGAGTAGAAAATAACATTTGTAATTTGTATCACTAATCGGGTGAGTACATTTTAAAGGCATAATATCACAGTTAATTGACCTGTATAATGGACAAACGAATTTCGATCTGAGACTAATTACGCTTGATTTATCCACCCAAAAGTTGTTATTTACTAATGTACTTAGTTCTCAGTACTCAATAGTTATCAACATATTAATGTTTTGTATGAATATATATAGGGAACGTTGCGCTATTTATCTTGTCTTTGATGCATCACTGTTCTAAGAAGGATTGTGCGAGAAAACATTATAGTTATGTCTCCTTGTATGATGAGTAAGAAGCAGTAGTCGATCGGCGGGGTTCGTGGAGATTTGTTAACCACACAGCGGTGGAAAGCTTTTTGGAAGTACAAATATTATTTTATGTATGTCAAGTGAATGTACTAAATGCAGTTACAGCTAAGAACTAGTCCAAAACAACCATAAATATCTGTGATATTATGCCTTTAAGTACTTTACATATAGATATGTGTCGACAACTTCAAATACTTAGTAATTAGGGAAATTGTTTTCATTGTTTTAATTATAGTAATTGCATTAAAAAAATAGTGATGCGTGCGAATCTAACGATAAAGGTCAATATGCTAATTATAGTACATGTAATATACTACTCAAAGTTTGCTACGGATCGTACCATTTTTGTATGAAAAGATTATCCAATGACCCCATATTGAAATATAATATAATACAATATAATATAATACAATATAATATAATACCACCCTTAGAATATTTTGAGTAGTATATATACCAGTGTAAGAATAACATGTTCGTGTGACATTTAATTAAACTGTGAGGATCAGCATACATGTTTGTTTTTCAGCATAGCAATCCTTTCCACATCTTTATGACGAAATCAGAAACATGATCTGTGGCTGCGACTCAGTGTTTAGAAAAGTGATATTCTCTCATCGTGGGAATACTTCGGGGGACACAGGCAACCTGAATCAATCCGGCTACAATCCTTCTTCACTGATCTATCCAGGGGAGGATACTGCTGTAGGCTAAATGTATGCCATTGGTGCCAACTGTGGTGTTCGGTGGTTTCTCCAAGCTGCTTCGAAGAAAACATGAAGGATGTTTATCCCGGATTTGTGTTTCCGGATGAACATGTAGAACGGGACCCTATCCTTAAATAAAGGTCATATTCCTAGAATTTGCGTTACAAAGTTCTGAATAATAGACAATGCGACAACTACAGACATACAAAGTATTAATCACATACATGTACTAAATAGTAGTATGTAGTATACTGTAGTCAGTACGTCGCGATACGACTGGAATGGTTCTTATTGGAGTAGTCAAGTCGTCATTGATATTATTTTTCTTACAAAATACGTGACAATATTGTAAATCTAATACTTTCATGACACATTTTCATTTATAATTGCCATTGATAATCTATAGGACACACACATGTACAGACGGTCATTCTCATCAGCTGTTGTCCAGGCGCACGACAATTGCAATCCATGATTCGGCAACTATTTCTAAAACGGTCAAAGTTCAAATGACAGCGATTCCATGAAAATAACTGATTCACTGAGTATTGACATACGAAGGGAGCGAACTGTTACGGACACTCAATACGAGCACGGACATTGGGCAGCCCTATCACGTGATGATTTGAGCGCACGACTTGCACCACGCGGTTCCAAAGTGCCAACATACACGTACCATGCAGAGTTTTCTTGACCACTCTGTATATTTCAATTGATGTCCGGCATAAACAACGGAATGTTGACCTTTAACAAAATAGCCGGAAATGACCATCGGTCAACTAGAAACCACGTGACTCAAGTCAGTCAGGAATATCTTAGTGTCGTCTTTTGACTTGCATCTGCATGCAAACTTCAAATCTAGTTAACTGTAGTGATAACTATCTAAACTGTGTTTTACGTAAATACATTGTTTATGAGTATAGTGTGGTACGTGTATATGCATAGGCATATTATATATTATGTCCAATACGGTATATAGAACGTATATGGGTAGTTGGTGGAATTTCTATTTTGCTTCTATAGGTGGGTCCACATAAAAACGTTCTTTCTGGGACTCAGGAGTGACAGAATGATATACTATTATAAGCCTAATTAACTACAAATGCCCCCAGATCGTGTTATTTGATAATAATAAATAACAGTGATATGTACGTGGTTCTGACTCGAGCTTACCATTACATACTATAACCATGAATATATAGTGCTAACTAGGCTTGACAATTATAAATATTCCGATTAACTATTGACATGTAATTCACAAATTAGCAGCTGTAATATTGGAACATTCATCGGCATAAGTTGAAACATAACGTTGCTCATCCTCGAAGCCCAGGCTATCATCAGATCATGACTAAACGTAAGCTATGGTTCGAGGATGAACGTTGCTTTGTAGTCGGATGATGAAAGATCAGAAGAAATTCATTTGTAAAATCAGTATTTCGTCATTCCTGTATAAAGAGAAGCAGTGGGTTTTAGTACTTTTAACAATTAAACAAATTTGATCTGGAAGTCCGAAATGTTATAAACTGGAACATTATCAATATTTTACTTTACTTATATTTGTATCTGAAATGTGATGAACCAATAGTCACTGTCTTATAAATTCAAGTTAGAAGTTTACGTTTATTTCGAAATAAACAATACAATATCAGTTTTATTTAAATAGCAAATTAAATAGTTCCGTATTCCATGATTTATATTCACCAAAATATGCCTATGTTCACATTACTACTACTAGTATACATGTATATATAAACTAACGGAAAACCACTTGACCCATTTGCGCCAAAAAGCATCCTTTGTTTATTTAAAACCACATGTTGAAGTGTACGTATACACAATAAGTGTTCTTAGTATCACTAACTATACTAATTTACGCGTAGGAATCAGTATTCAAGAGATACTCACAAAATTAATGCCTGTATACTCCAATCTTGTTGTGCGACAGAGAATGACAGCTGCACAATGGAAGGGACCAACTTTCGAAGCACACTTGCTCAAATTACTTGGGACCGTCACATACGAGGCACTGCACGGGTTGGGATTGGTTTACACGGTAAAAGGAAGAGGCCTGCTAGAGGTCATCTGATGAAGCTCTCGTGCATTCTGTCATTAGATATATTTAGATTGCGGATGTATGTTACATTTGTATGTGTCGGGCTATTATGCTATATAATATGTGCTGACATAAAAGGATAATAACTGCATATTTGAGATCGCAATAAATAAATTACTGTATCTGGATCTGTGTACATGTCTCAGACATTGTCTACGAGTTCCAGAATATAAGAATATCAGAATATCAGAATACCGCGTCACATAGAATTTGAAACAGGACGCGACATTGTAGAGAAACGTTATGGCTGAGACAATGTGTAATTATATAACACATCGTTGAACGAAATCTATTACACATATGGAGCTATAGTTAATGTTTCTATTTTCTGGTACTTTGCAACACTCTTTTACTTGGTGTGCCATAAGTTATAGTCTATGTATGTGTACAGCTTGTGTAGTCTATGTATGTGTACAGCTAATTAAACATGTTTTGGTATATTTACGCGGCCAGACTTCGGATCCACTATCATATTATACGTGCGGCCCACATCACACATGGTACAGATAAATAAACACTGGTCTGGTGTTCTTGTAGCAAAATGACATCACTACATACTACATACTACAACACACTTGTATAATATTATGGTCTACTAAGATAAATCATTAAAATAATAATAAGTACATAAAAACAAAATTTAAAAATTTAAAATTAATCTCTCTCTCTTCATTATAGTCGTGTTTCATTATATAATTTATAGTGCTGTCATATCTCGATAAGACATTTACCAGGGCTTGACGGCTGAATAGTGGTACTGAATGTGGTAATCTGTCGATCAAGGTGGGCACACAAATGTTTGATTAGGGGGTCATGTCAGGAGAACATGATGACCATGGTAAAACATTAATGTTCGTGTTGTTGAGAGAGTTCTGTGTTGGAGCGTCAACGTCATTCAACGTCAGCGTCGACGCACTCGGATACCATGCTAACGCAGTCGTCTGCATGGACACTGTCTGTCGACTGATGTGACGTTCCAGTGCCGTCCATGCCGTTACGTCGTGATGACGAAGTGCTTTCTTAGATGAATAAACCGGATGTAGTAGTCTTCAATTGGCGTTGTCAACTGCGATCTTCCAAGTCTAGGCCTGACTGATGACTGTTCTGTAATCGTTTCATCAACCTGGTAAACCAAGCACGGGTACATCCGAACGCCACAAATTGCAATGGCAGCGTGCGCGTCCCCTTCATTGACCATTCCAACAATTATCTCAGTGTGTATTTATTTTGTGTGATTTTAGTTGTTGATTTTCTAACGTGCAATTTCAGCAGTTGTATACACAATGCACGTTTTTCAGTAAGATTTCCATTCCCCCCTTATTTTTGCCACTCAATACGTTTGGTTGTATGCGTACGACATATTTCTGTACCATTTCATACCTATTTTCTAAGTTTTAGAAACAATTTATTAATAGAGCCCTTTCCTTGGTATACTGTCTGTATTTATCTGCCACATCAGTGACCACTCCATAGAAGACACCAAGCCTATATTTACACCCATGGAATTCGGACATGGCCCAGGACACGCCAGCAGGAATGCACTAAGCCAAGACCCAGCGGCGGGAACATAATCTAATTTACCAGTAATCGCATGCATGGCTTATATAACAAGCTGGAACTAAGGACAGGGTAATTAGTCCAGCAGAAAGCCGCCGAACCGTGTTTTGGCGTCCAGACGATGTTTTTTTGGTGATTTGACATCTTCAACATGTCTAGAACGAGAATCC
>JAUTBZ010153158.1:0-11533 GCA_032361785.1 Lepetodrilus galriftensis
TGTGATCATGGTGATCATACAGGGTTAGAAGTTCCCACTTGCCCTGTCGCCCGAGGTATCCTACGGACGAGTAGAAATTTATTCGGGCGAGTACATTTTAATGTTAAGTTCCAACCCTGATCATATGCTACGATAAAGATTGTTATTGTAGCATACGATTCATCACAGAGGATATTAGACAAAGTTGCATCGTCTCCATTATCACACTACTAGGGATCATATGGTGCGATAAAGGTCTAGATTCTGGACTAAGACTAAGTTACTAAGAGGCATAAATAGCTGATAAATACGGCCTATGGCCGGGTATGACATTGTGCAGAACTATGACTAGTATTGACTACTGCCTTTTTTTATAATTGCTCGGGCATAAACGGGGCCAAACTACTGTCCTATTAGACTGTCACTCACTGCCACTGGTCAACTTTACTGCTGTATCGTTTACCTGATCGTAGACAATGATCTTCTGACAGTTTTATGGAGCGCCTTTCGCAGATGAGTCAGACGTATTCCCTCCCCCGTTCCCTCGTGATGCTCGGATTCTTTGTCATCGTTTTTTAAATTGTCTTGTTTTCCATTTGTAGCGACATTTTCAGTAACGATACCATGTTCTTGTTCAGTATGTTCAATAGAAGACTGTCTCTCGCCGTCAGAAGAAATGTCTTCCATTTTGACTTTCCCGCTTCCGCATTCAGTTGATCAAAAATTCTGGACTGGATCTATGCTCTACCACGTTTTATGATTCGGTCGTTCTCATATCGTTATGAACAAAGTTTATGCGCTTACAAATTCCAAGGTTATTAAATGGTTTATTTTACTTTATTGTATATGATGATATTCCTTGTTTTATATGATTTCTTGGATATAAGTGTAATAGTATATATTGTGCAATGTTCGTTTTAGGTTATTGAAAAGTTGCATCAAACGTATGCTCGATTTCCATCATTTTCTTTCTTGCAAATATTAAATTAAAACGAAAAGATGGACTTTCTTTTTCAGAAATAAAGTTCAACTTATTCTATAATTTACAAAGTAAGATTGTATTTTATTTGTTTATTGTGTGTCGTCTATTAATTTCAAGAGACAATTATGATCTATGATGAGAACAAAGATTAACTACTCCAATGATTTTGGAATGATTTACTATTTCATAAAATAGAGTACAACTTAAATATGGAGGGTTGTCGCTGTTTTTGTTTGGCAAACTTGCCTAGAAAGTGGTAGATGTGCGTACACGGCTAAGCTAAATTGTTTTATGAATGGTTTCTGATTCGCGAATATTGATAGCTATTGTTGTTATTCCAAAACTTAATGCAATGCGTTACAGATTGGTAATGCCGAGGTACATTGAACCTTGAGTTGGAAGCGATTGAACGAATCTCTCATAAAATCACTTCTTAGTTAACAGCTGACTAACGTACTGTGTACATGCAAGTTATAATTTATATACAATAATTACATTTCGATCATAATATTGTGTATGTATTCATTGTATATAAATTCTAACTGATAACATTATTTTTGCATACATAATTATTAATATTTGTCGCAAATGTGTGAAAGATTCCCGCAGCGACGTTAAACTCCATATTCACTCACTCACATCTATAAGATTTGCAGATAGTCAGACCCGTTATACCGGACACTTCCGTTGTTGCTAAACAACTGTATCGGATCAAACATTCATGGAGGTCAAGTATATATGAGTATACATGTTGTAGGAAATCTGTATTAATTAAATTAATAAAAGTTGACCGGTAAGCGGAGAAAGCGTGATAACGAAGACCGTATAACAGGGTCTGACTGTAGGGGGCATTTAACAGTCTTTTTACTCTCAGAGTTAAAAGACACGATTAAAGATACAAGAAATATATTGTAAATTAATTTAATTATTGTGAATTCCTATTGCAGATGGTGAGGCATACAGTGTAGATAATGAAGGGCAGAGATGATGTTTCGCATCAGTCGATGTCGTACACTGCTGGTGGCAGCACTGCTTGTCAACTTGCTGATTCTGTTGTACCTAGCCTCCATACAGCACTCGCAGTCCGACGCCAACCCTGCCAGAGACACGGGTGTGTCTGTCCACGGACCTAGCAATCGTCAACATTCCATCGATAGTCCATCTCAATCACCATCCAGATCACACATTACTGTAATCATAAGGGAGTTTGAAGAATTTGAAAATCGCATTGTCAGTACTGTTTTGAATATTCAGAATACCTTCAAGGATGTTCATGTTGTAGTAGTTGGTGACAAGTACCCTTATCCACCGCTTCAGACAAAGGATATTTCAAAATCGAGATTCCATTACGTTTCCCTGTCGAGTGATTTTTGGAACAATGTGTCTTCCTCCAGACCTGAAACATTCCTGAAAAGTGAATATGTTATGATTATTCCTGATTCTACGTCATTTCAGGATTCTGATATCTTCCCTCAATTGAGTCGCACCCTTAGCCAGAATAGTTCTGTAAAGATTCTAGCAATTCCTCTCAGCGACTTCAATGTGGATTGTAGTCCTGTGTCAATAAATCTTAAAAAGTGGACTTTAGAATATAGTGATCCAAAAGCCTTGAAGGAATCGCTATGTAATAACGTTATAGGAGATCACGCAGTGTTTCTCAGGACTAGTCATCTGCTTCAGCTCTCTCGTCCATATCTTCGTCCGTTTCCCCAATCTCTGTACCTCCAAGCTGCTGCCAGACAGTGGGGGGTAAGGACTGTGGACACGCCCACTTCCATATCCCTCACACCCTTGTATGAAAACGACCCACACATTCGCTGGAAGCACAAGCGCAACCACGAGCAGAGAGAGACTCAGATGTACAGAAAACTGGGCATCAAACTCGTCATTCAAGCCTCGGGACGCCGACAGTGGTATGGCTGTTCCAAAGACACGCAGAGATGTTTCGACACAGTGGTGGAGGACATGCCCGAGTATTTATATCGGAACAAGTGGACACCTCCGTGCTGTCTCCGAGCTTTGAGAGAAACCGCGCGACACGTGTTCGGGATCCTGGATCAGTGCGAGGCCAGATACTGGCTGGAAGGCGGGAGCTTGTTAGGAGCTGCTCGTAGTGGTGACATCATTCCGTGGGATTACGACGTCGACGTGGGTATCTACAAGGAAGACGTGGACAAATGCGACTACCTCCGACAATGCTCCAAAGGCTCGTATGTGGACGAGGCCGGCTTTGTATGGGAGAAAGCCAAAGAAGGAGAGTTCTATAGAGTGCAATACAGTGAGACCAATAGATTACATGTAGACATTTTCCCTTTCTTTCCAAGGAACGGCACAATGACTAAGAGGACATGGATGAAGACTCACAGACAAGATACAGAGTTTCCTGAGCATTATTTGAAGCCTCTGACAAAGATTGCTTTTGCCGGTCTTCAGGCAAACGCACCAAATAACGTGAAACAATTTCTGGAGTTTAAATTTGGTGTTAATGTAATAGAAAATCCTAAATATCCAAATGCTCAGAATCCTGTCTAGTGGGAGATTTGGAATATTTAATGATATTTTGACAACATTTCCATATGATATATACTACATATATATATATATGCAATATTGGTCTTAACCATTTATTCATAAATACATGTAGACTATAGTGCAATAGTTACAAATGCTCAATCATTTAGTGTTACATTGTATGTAGAAATACTAATATGAAAACAATTTCAATTGACCAACAATGATATGAAAATGTGTAACGTGAACATTGCTGTGAGGGATTAGTTGTATGTCAAATTGTCTTCAATTTTTTATACAGATTTTAGGAAAATAATAATTACTGTTTTATGAACTTTGCTGGCTTTTTGCCAGAGACTTGATGTATAAATTATATGACATTCATTGTCAGACATTAAATTATTTGCTGTAGTAAGCTAATTACCACTGGTGTTCCTCCCTGTGTTTGTTGTTTTCCATTCTGTGATCGTATGCAAATAACATAAATATTGAATAATGGAAATATTTTATTTTGTTCATCATCATGTAATAACAATTATATACAAACTCAGTTACTGACAGAGAAAACAATGTTGAAAACATGGGTGGTGATATTACAAATAAAGAATCACAAGGGAATGAGTCACAGATATGTCATTAACCCTCTCAATGCTGGAAACAACCAGAGATGCCATAAAGAGCATTATATGTGCCTAATCAAGCCGGGAGAGGGTTAACAGAGATATTTCACAATTCTTTGTTTAGGTTGTGAGCATGTGAGTGAAATATTCCAACCGATGCGAGAACAATAATTCATTCACTCAGAAAAATACCACCAAAACAAAACATGTTACTCTGGGACTAAATAAGTAACATCTATCGCTAAAAATATATAATAACAGTAACCACAACATAATATCAAGTTGCTATGCATCGTACAGACTCTCCAGAATGAGACATGTTTGAGTTGTTGGCTTCTTGTTAATGTAAACGCCACATCCCTGAGACTAAAAATGGTGCAATATCAGTGTTATTGACATCTGTGACTCGGACCCCCATATGGACGGTGACAGGTATCATAATATAAACCATATCAATATATACATATCGGATGATATCACATAGATATTCAACATATAACATTTAATATAGTGTGGTCATAAACCTGTCTTCACAGAACACGCAGTATGCACTAGGAAAGAACAACAAATAAAATGCTATTCCACAATATTATCAATGCATCTTTCATTCGATTCAATTATTTCATGTTCAGATTTGGAACATTCTGTCTAATTTACACGTATACAAACTTGTAACTTCAAAATTCAAAGTGATAAATAATATCCAAATATGAATTGTAAATGAAAAATCCAAACTGAAAATGGATGATCACATACCGTATTCCTATATATATAAATTGACCCGTTTGAGGATGGTCTTTCTCAGCAGTTTTACATTTGTATTCATTAATTGTTCTGTCTGTACAACCTTTGGGTTGTTTTCACATACATGCATGTACTTGGAATGAGAATCTCGTTGAGATACACATAATACTGAGATCTCGTATTCAGTGATGAGATCAATCTGGCGGTGGCTCTATGAACTGGCCTCGGTCGGTTCCCGCACCATGGACAAGATCTTCTCTATTTTGGCCATTTCAAATTGAAGTCGAGCGGCAGCATCCATTGGAGGTTGTCCTTTCTTCTCCTAAAACAATTTAATGTTATTCGTTATGAATAGGTTAAAGATTCCTGGGGCCGAGATTACGAAACTTTCTGAGTACGATTTCGTACTCAACTCAGAATGTTGTTCATAAAACGTCATGCGACGTCATAATCTGAGCACAAAAACGTACTCCTGTGAGTAGGGCTATGACGTCACATGACGTTTTATGAACAGTGCCTTGAGTAGAGTACTGAGTTTTATGAACAACATTCTGAGTTGAGTATGAAATCGAACTCGGAAAGTTTTGTAATCTCGGCCCCTGGGCCTTGAGTAGAGTACTGAGTAGAGTATGGAAAAAGTTTCGTAATCTCGGGGCCTGTTGTGACGTAAAACAATAATTCACTCTCAACACTCAAAAAAATAAAGAACAAGCAAATTAAATGTAGATTAGAGTGTATAGATACCGGTAACTATTTAAAAAAAATAGAAGAGATTTATTTGATGATTTATTTTTTAGGATAATGTAACATTTTTGTTTTTCTGCTTTCTTGTTACAATAAAAGATGGCAATAATAATGGTCAGATACAATTGGTTCTCAAA
The DNA here is from genome assembly GCA_032361785.1 of Lepetodrilus galriftensis. NCBI lineage: Eukaryota > Metazoa > Mollusca > Gastropoda > Lepetellida > Lepetodrilidae > Lepetodrilus > Lepetodrilus galriftensis. The sequence continues at coordinate 5,718 of JAUTBZ010153158.1, forward strand.
TATATTTACCGTGACAGACAATAAAAGAAGCAGCAATCTCATGAACAGAATGTATCGAAACAACTGGGATATAATCCATGCAGTGAAAGTGGAAATTACCTTTGGCATTTTCTTGAGATTAGGCGACAGTTTTAAACTTGTAACATTGCCTCTGCAAGGGAAGAGCATAAGTAAAGAACATTGAACAAATATAAACGTTTACTTGTAAGGAAAGTATTTGATCTCTAAATCTTCTCATATGACATTATTGAAATAGAATACTCTGTGATGACACTACATTTACATTGAGGAATTATATACTGTCATTTGAATACTTCCGTACTACGGTATGTCTATAATGTATTGATTTGATCCTGTACATTGCTGCAGGAATATTTTACCCATATGAGACAACTAGGGTCTGCTCCTTTCTAGCTGTTCTCTCTGTACTACTTTCTGTCCGACACATGCAGTTACCAAGGATCAACACCGCATATTGTAAATGCGCATGCGTCGGACAGAAAGTACAGAGAGAACTGCTAAAAAGGAGCAGCCCCCCAATGTCCATAAACTTGATGAGCCCCAAATATTGACCAATGGATATGTTCCTTTTTAGTCATGTGAACAGCAAAGTGTCTAGATGGCTGTGAATGTAGTGCACTTACCGGTCATCTCCCACTACTAATATCGGGAACACGGGATTAAATTCTAAGTGGGTTAGCTTCGTTTTCTTCTTCTGAGCAACCATCTGCTCGCACAGTGGCTCGTACTTGTTGATACTCAGGTCATATACATAGACCTGAAACAGCAGAGATGCACAGGGATATAGATAACAGACTGCCAAACTTATCAATGTTTTGCAAAACTTAAAATATCAAAACCAATGCTGTTTGCAATCCATACTATACAGTACACCCAACTCAAATATTTCAAATTTATCAATCTTCTGTAAAAGCTTTAGCAATGTATGATCATTAATTTCCAACCCCTGATCATGATAATAAACTTTAATACCGTAATTATTCTAATTATTCAAACAGGAGAAAATAATTAAATTTGGGGCTGTTCGAATTATTAGAAAAATACAAAATTTGAAATTGGTCAATGTTCGAATATTTTTGGACAATTTGTGTGCCTGTGTCCAAAAGAATAAATTATATTACTATCTTTTCAACGATTTAAAAAATAATAATTTCTGTGTTTGGATAATTAGAAAATTATGATTTAAAATCAAATGGTCATGTTCGTATATTTAGGGTAGAAAAAAATAAATGTCGGCAATTAATTTAGGTGTTCGAACTATTAGAGGGTTCCAATAATTAGAGTAAAAATGGTAGCAGAAAACAAAGGCAGACATATTCTGGGTTTGACACTGGAGAGCTGGGATAACGGTGATGTGGTACCGACCTTTCCATCAGCAGTGGCAGCAGCAAATACGGTAGAGGAGTAGGGTGCCCATGCAACATCGCCTACCGAGTTGTTCAAGTCAAATGAGAACAATGGTTTCCTGAAATACAGCATGAGATGTCAAGTACTGCAGACAAGTAATTTGCCATCAAGCATGATAACACTATGATAGTGATGATAATTATGGTATTAATTTCAATAGAAATATTTATTACTGTGGTACTGTACATTAAAAAACGTTGGGTAAAAGAAGACAATATTAATACAGCATTTCAACAATAATAATAATAATAAACGCTGGAGGCAAATCCATATAAATTGGTACCATTAACATTATACCTGCGTAGGGAGCGGTTCGCTGTGAACACGCAGTCACCTAGACGAGGTATATAGACAAAGTTGCAGATATTAACCAAGATACACTGTTGTGAACAAGTGAGTTTTGAGGGCTTTGCAGAAAGAATCTGTATGAAACGCACCTCGACATTTCCTGCCCATCTGCATCCTTCTCCAGCTTTCCTCCCATCTCCCATATCTTGACGTTCCAGTCCGCGCTGCACGTGATGTAGATCTTGGGGTGGTAGGGGTTCCACGCCACCTTGTACACGGCCATGTTGTGAGCAATGGTGGAGTCGATGAAGTGACTGGTGTAGGCCTTGGAGCAGACGTGAACCTTGCCCTCCTCTGTGCCCACCAGGAACAGGTAGTTCTTCTGCCGGTGGAAGTCGAAAGCTGTGCCACTGCCTGCAAGGAAAAAACAACACTATTGGTACCCTGTGATGTTGTCTGCAATGATCAGTGACCGGCTGTTGGGAGTGAAGGTATTGGTAACCTATTCTGGTGAATCTGGAACTACTGGGATGCTGTTCTGGTGACAGTGGTTTGGCAGACTTACCCACAATAGGAACCTTGATGCCGTCCGGGCCCTCGGCCGGGTTCTCTGGTAGCGTCAGCGTGATGATATCCTGGTACACCATCTCATTCTGGCAAGAAGCAGACAATGCAGGCATGAAAGTTGTGCAAAGAACAAAAGCTGCACCAAGCCTTCCAAGGTTGCTAAAATTAATCGATCAAATTAATGAACAAAACCCTCATTCACTCAGTTATACATGTCAAAAGTTCAATTTATCTCAAAATTAAAAAATATCTCCGAAAGCACCAGTCTCCTTGAAATTTTATCTCCATATATGGATCATATTGGATTCATTGGATTCAAGGTTTTACACGGGTAATTTTGCCATGGAGGAACTTACCTTTACAATAGTCCAGTGGACGATCCTGCCGTCGGAGGATATGGAGTAGAAGTTCATGTTGTTGTCCGAGTCGTCCTTCTGCCAGCGCACCTGCCACACAGGGTCCGTGTGTTTGCCGTTCTTGGCAGTGCAGCGTTGCACGGGGCCGTCCTTCTTCTCGATGACGTTGAAGACGGCCACGCTGCCGTCGTAGAAGCCGGCCGCGACCTCGTACGGGTGTTCGGGATGCACGTCCAAACACATCACCCCGCTGTCCGTCTCAAACACAAACTCTGGGAACGACGGGTTCTTCAGCGAGAAGAACAAGATCATCCCATTGCCTTGCTTCATAAAGTCGTCTGCAGAACAGAATGTAGGACAAGTATTGATGGCAGTTCTATTGTGATATTGAGACTGAAAAGCCAGCAATTTTGCTATCAGTGGGTTTAATGATGGAGAACCTTCTTTCTTAAACCATTAGTAGAAAGTATGTGATTAATTGATTTGTTGTTCAATATTTCTTGGTGAATCTAGACTAACTATAGCTTTCTAACTTCATATAGAAAATAAATTCTTGTAAAATGTTCCTACATAATTGAGGTACAAAAATGAACATAGAATATCCATGTTCCTTGGTAATGAAATTAAACAAGATAATTGACTTAATGTAACTAACATGATCCGTATGAGGCAGCGAACAAATCCTGGTATCGCGGGTTCCAACAAAGGGAGGTAACGGCCAACTTCTTTGCCTTCTCGTGTGAAAACTTCCACAGGGGGAGTAGTGTCCCTTCCTGCTCGCGGTAGTCGTCAGAGGCATCCTCAAAGTACCGGAAGTCTGGAAGATGACGACATGCTTGAACGCACTTAAAGAGTGTACATTGTATGTGTACCACACAAGCAATTAAATAACATTGACGGATTCGAAACATAGGCAGAGAAATCGATACTGTAAATATCCGATGTCCACAAATAATAGTTTAAGTCTTTTCCTTCTGCATCCGACTTAATTATCCTATTTTGTTAGTTATCTCGTACATATAGGGTCAGTAAGATCTTCTCTAGACACAATTACCGTACGACTGACTGACACGTTTCTGATGCTATTAGTGAGGCCTCACTCACCTTGAGCAATATCATCGTAGGTATTTTGGTTGACCATTCTCTCCACAATCTTGGCAGCACGGGTAACTCGGGAAATATCATCACTCTGTAGGACAAGGAATACATTTAATACGTCACTATTGGTAGTTCTTTAATCTTGACCAATGGATGATATTCTATTTGATTGCCTATCCACATTAATTGTCAATCTAATTAAAATTACCGGTAGGTACGAAAGTATCGCTCCAAATATATATATTGACATACTCTCAACAACGATCTAACACAACCCAGTTCACACTGCTGTCAGGACGACCTTTGACCTAACCAGCTGTTGATCAATCACAGCTTTACGTCCGCAGTCTTGAGGAGTGAAATTTTACATTCTGAACTTGCTGGTATGTTCTTCTTACTTTCCATGTGATAATATTTGATACGCATAACGGAAATACCCGAGTATTTCACTATGTAGGTAATTAATGTGGGTCAAAGTTCGTTCTGACACTTGTCCCAAGGCAGGTGTGTTAGATCGTTGTTGAGCGTATGTCAACCAGTATATATTTAGAGCGACACTTTTGTATCTAATTTTAATTAGATTGCATTAATGGTGTGTAAGATATACCACGAATTAAAGTCCCAGAAGAGTATGTATTAGTTGGTGGAATGGATAAGTGCATCACTTGATACTTTTGAACAGTGAAAGCTTAGCAAGAACTACTGAGATCACTGCTTATTATAATATTATCTTATTCACACATTCACATTACACTTTAAGGAAAGTTAAACACAGTTCCTCCAATCAGTATTACCGTTGTTTCTGTGATAGTCAGTTTCTTCCTCGTCTTTTCCTCGTCCTTTCGTCCGTAAGTAACTTTCTTCTCCTTGTTCTTCTCCTACAAAACAAAGTAGAAAATAACTCCCAGCACATACCAAAGTAAAACACTGTCAGTCAATACACTGTAATGATATGAAAGTCAGTCTTGCAGATTTCAAATAATTTATTTACAAATTGTAATACCGGTAAACATATCATTTTAAATCTTCCCACAGAAGATGTGGCGGCCGGACAGAGAAATGCTACTTGCCTGTTTATCGAAGTCCTCCTGGTAAGCGTCGTAGATCTCCCACTGGGTGACACTGGAGGAGAAGGTCACGCGTGGTGGAGGTTCTGTGGCGGTGCCTCGCTCCTGGAACAACATCATTGTCTCGTCAACTCATTTATTATCTCAATCATGAAATATCTATGGCAGATCTATGGAAGCCTAGCAGAGATCTATAGATTGAATGAATTAATTAAGTGTTTTATGTTGCAGTGGTAATATTTCACCCATACGCGACAAAGTATCTACAACAGGGTTCCTGCACCTTTCAGTCAATCAAATTTAAGACTTTATAAGACTTTTCAAGGATCCGCGGGAACCCTGTAGAAGGATAAGTGAACGATGGTATTTTCCTTGTAAACATATTTGGATTGGTTATTAACCCTCTCCCTGCTGGATTAAGCACACACACTGTTCTTAAGGGCATCTCAGATTGCCTACAGCATTGTTGACCTCATAGTTACTTAACCTCGCTGGGCCAACACTGTGTGGACATATTGGTGTCGTAGGATGGAAGAGGAACTCACTCTGTAAGGGTTGTTGTAGGTTTGCGACGCCCGCTCGCTGTAGTTGAACTGGTTGGTCAGTTTCTTGGAATCCCCTGATGCCGGTGCTGCCTCCTCGGCTCCCTCTTCCTTAGCCTGGACATCAACATCACACATCAACATCACACATCAACATCAACATTACACATCAACATCACACAGCATCAACATTACACAGCAATATCACACATCAACATTACACAGCAATATCACACATCAACATTACACATCAGCATCAACATTACACAACATCACACATCAGCATCAATATCAGCATCAACATCACAAACATCAATATCAACATCATTCATCAACATCACACACGTCACACTATAAACACTGAACAATGCCTTAATCTGTACATCATCACTCGTATATATCGGGTGGCCAGAAAAAAACGTCCCGAACTTTAAGGGTTAATAACTTTGTAACTAACCATTCTATTACTA
>JAUTBZ010153169.1:0-11533 GCA_032361785.1 Lepetodrilus galriftensis
GTGTGTGTGTGTGTGTGTGTGTGTGTGTGTGTGTGTGTGTGTGTGTGTGTGTGTGTGTGTGTGTGTGTGTGTTTTGTGAGTGTGTGTGTGTGTGTGTGTGTGTGTGTGTGTGTGTGTCTGTGTGTGTTTGTGTGTGTGTGTGTGTGTGTGTGTGTGTGTGTGTGTGTGTGTGTGTGTGTTACAATAGTGCGCATATTTTAAAGTATTTTAGGCATGAAAGCACAAGGAATATTGAACATTGCTCATATCCAGTAATCAGCAGTTCTATTACTATTTTTTTCGGCACATAAATGTCATAATGTGTTTTCCATTGAGGAAAAGCGCGCTACCCCTATAGGGGCAAAGGGCACTGATCCCCCACTTTTGAGTTGTATCAACATTATTATAAATTTAGAATTTTCAGACAAGATGATTATGTAAGACATGTATTCATTCAACTAAATGTATGTGAAAAGTTGCTATTTTCAAGCATTCCAATCTGGTAATTCAAAACATTTCTATGGAGCACAGTTTATTAGTTTGCATGTTTCACATATTTGTCCAAGTTCTAGTTTACTATTAGTGAAAATGTATATTCTCACAAACATGGTATAAATTGGCCATCCGGTGACCCACTTTTTCAAAACCGTATTGTTTTTTAATTCCACATTTCCTACACTGGAAATATTCTAAAAGAGAGACATAACACTGATACGTCAAGTTGAAAATAACCACACTTTCTAAAGTGCGTGTATAATGTAATCGCGAAGTATTATTCGTTTTTAAGTGGCCCACGCTAGTCCCGCTGTCCCCTATTAAAATATGTCCATATGCATGCAGTCCTATAATATCTATATATACTAATATATAGTAGTCGTTGTATTATTATTCAAGCTGCTTAATTAAATATTGACATTATTATTTGTTATCTGATCATAAATGTGTAATCTATATATATTTTAATGTATGTAAATTTGTAAAACATGTCAATATATATGATACTTCATATGAAATATGCCATTTATATTGCAGGCCCACGTTGTGTCGTGACTGATCTAGATATATGTTTGAATAGAGCTAAAAAAAATCAATATCTATAGATATAATTGGAATATTGAAATATATAAATGTTGCTCATGATCATTATTTTATTCTGCCATATTATTAAATGGCATGCACGAATTTCACAATTTCATAATATGTTCTTTCATTTTGAAGCTACCAAATGTTCTTCGTCAAATTCCTGTATAAGTTATGTGAACTGACTACATTATAAAATCGTTTGTAACTGTTTTCAAAGAAGAGAGAGGAGCACCTTTAGAAATCGGCAGCACATTTCCCAGAAAATAGAAAAGAAATAAGCCGTCCCTGGGTGGGCTCGAACCACCAACCTTTCGGTTAACAGCCGAACGCGCTAACCGATTGCGCCACAGAGACTTCGCTGTTTTCAGTGGTGATTCTATGGTTTAAATATCACAACAATGTTTTCTATCAATAAGGGAGATAACTTTTGGTTGAATCAATAAACAAGATGGCGATGCATGACAAGTCTCCACTTCTGAAATTTGACCAGTTGGATGATTTGGACACACAAAGGGAACAAATACGTCAGTTATGTAACAACGAGCACCGGGGTGGCGTCGAAGCTTCTACTGATGTTATCACGATTAGCGGCAGTACTTCAGGATCTGTTCTTGTCGAGCCGGATAATGTTTTGGCTATTTTTGTAGTGGCGTTTGACACACGAACAGGTGGGCATTGAATAATTTATGAACGTAAATCGACAAACAAAGATCAAAATTCTTCTTATTATGTTATTTTGTAATATTATTACACGAGGATTTTACCGGAGCAAAAGCTCAAAATAATAGCCTATGTATTGTGTAACATAAACAGTGAAAAATATGTTTGGGAATGTGTCACTGTGCCACGAAATGATTGATTTATGATCTATATTACGTATGATCACTGTCAACATCCTTGAATGTTGTGGCTGGTTTAATTACGAGCAGCTTCAACTTAATCATGTTAATTAAAACGGGGCCTAATTTGAACTTAAATGCTTGCGGACAATCTCCCAAGTCCCATCCATACATCGGTATCCATCCATCTCTCTCTCTATCTCTCTCTCTCAACTAAAACGCTCAAACAGTTTAATTATCCTATTATCCATCCCTCTCTCTCTCTCCCTCCATCCCCCTATCTCTCTATCTCCCTCCATCCCCTCTCTCTCTCTCTCTCTCTCTCTCTCTCTTTATCTCTCTCTCTCTCTCTCTCTCTCTCTTTTACGGAGCTCAACCAGTTGTATTATCATAATCCAGTTAGCACATTTTTTTTTAGTTGTCTGTTGTTTGTTCTTTAAATACAAAGTCTACTACTGTTTCCAGGTAACTTGGTGGAATGGTGTCTACCAGATGATACTGACCTTGATGGGGTAGAGTTCAAGGCCATGGCTAGCGGGTCTCATACGCTACACAAAGACTTTGTGTGAGTAATCATGACATGCTAATATCATAATCTGTATGAAAAATTGGAATTACTTTTAACAATGTAATTTTTTTTGTATAGCTTACTGGTTGGACTAGACAAAGTTGCATCGTCTCCATTATCACACTACCGTACTAGCGCTCATATGAGCTGAATGCATATAGTGCCATAGACGTCTAGATTCTGGACCATGGTTTACTGTTTACAGTTATTTCATACAGTAACCATGGTAACACTCTGTTTACAGGTATTTCAGGAAGGAGGAGTACTACGGTCTGGCTTGCTTTGAGAACATGAAGGTGGAGAGTGAGATCGAGCGCGGTGCACGGATGAAGTCTGTTGGAATCCTGTCGACATCGTACACGTCACTGTACAGGCACATGCAGTTTCTGGAGACACAAGTCAGGTAATGTTCTACCATGACTACTAGATACTACGAGGTAGGATATACCATACGATGTCTGGTCAGTTGACGTCCCCACTTGGTGGACTTTTATTTCAATGATGAATCATAATGCAGAACTCTTGGAATACATCTCACATCTATTACGAAATGTTTCCATATTTGATTGCAAAGGCATAACTTTACACAAGACAATCTTCTATGTCATAAATATCATAGAATGCTATTTAACATCTTCCATATTTTAAATATTGTTGTAATAATAATCCATGAAATTAATATTTGAATGGTTATAAAATATACATACACATCCAAACAATGCAAAGCTGCTTTATATCACAAATATACTTACCATACTCACCATGCTCACACAGTGTTAACCATACCTATCTGACAGTCACTTGTTGTGTATGAGTGAAAGATTCCCGCTGTGACATAAAACAATAATTTACTCACTCACTAACCTCCGCGCTACACCGAGGTGTGTATGTTTCCTGTATCTATCTGACCCCCCACGCTATACCAAGGTGTGTATGTTTCATGTGCAGACATCAGCTAGAGATTCCTGGCGTGTACACTCAGTTGGCGGCGTTCTTTAACGACAAGAAGGGAGTTCTACCAGCGAGTGGGTCGGTGGAGATGTTGAGGATTGCCTCCCCTGCCTCTACGCCCTCCACACCTAGCAAAGAGTTCCTGCCCGAGATGAAGGTCAGAAGAACCACCACAGTTTGTCATGTTACAGGAGATAAAACTGCCCCACTACATATTGTTGGCGATATCTAATCAAGACTTATAGATTTCAAATTCTCAATCTGACTCATTCAAAATAATTATGAGTGATTTATTTTATCAAGTTCACATACCAGTAAACATTACCTTCAGCAACAGCCAAAAGTGCAGTATTTTACAGTAATTGTCTCCCTTGATGCGCTAAGTGGAGTTATCTCCCCTGATGTGCTTTTTCTTGAGATGATGAATAATTTTAGTCTATATTCACCTTGTATTTCTAGTGATCATTCATAAAACATGTTCTCTGTTGCAGATTACACATCCAGCTGGGTGTTTTGCTCAGTTCACCAAGTTCTTCGGCGAGCATATCTACACACTGTGGAAGTTCGCTCTGCTCCAGAAACGCATCCTGTTCTTCTCTCCTCCTCCTATAGGAGTTGTGTGCTACAGAGGTACAATAATATATACAAGACCATGCAGACAGACAGACAGATATTGTATTAACGTCTCACCTCACATGAAAGATGAACAGTATCTCAAAAAGCAAAATATTACTGTAATGGTTGTACTCAATTTGAGAGGTTGGGAATTTAATGATTCAAATATTTTTTTTAATATGAAATTTCTGCTAGTTAGTAGCCATTATGATATATTTAACATTGTGAGAAATGTCCATTACCATTCCTGCTTAGGGAAACTAACCTATTGTACTATGCTTTCTGATAGTGCTCTTCTTTTTTTTAAATTTCTTTTTAGAAAATAAAGTTTCTTCTTCTTTTTCTTCTTGCATCAGGCTATTCGATATATTGAGTTTATCACTGATGAGCCTGGTGATGAGTAACAATGCTAAACAAGATTCATGTTAGATTGTATTCTGTATTTTTCTGATTTCAGTGTACTGCGCCTGTTGTTTGGGAAACCACAATATACAAGGTCTTACGAATCATACTATAAAGCCTCACTTCTATGTCAATGTCGCAGATATAGAGGCTCTGGAGAACGAAGTTACCTATATTGCTTGTAAGTAATGTTACATTGCTTGTTACATTAAGTCATCTGCAAGTTACATACCAGTATTTTTGCTACCCATCAGCCATCGGCAATTTGCCGATTTATTTTTCAAATGTCAGAAATGGCATGTTTAAAATACATATATTATTACCAAAATGTCAGAAACGCTTTTACTCATTCGGGACAATTGTCTGAAACAAAATTTATTGCAGCTGAATCACTGCATACATTACCCGTAAAGTATAAGTATTAAAGCAAATATTTATTTTAATAATTAATAATTATTTTTAACACTGACTATATGAATATTTGTTGTCAGTTACATACTGGTGAAGTGGTTTTACTGTTACATGCTGATGTTACATGCTATATGTTGGTGTCCAGGCACGACAGAGAAGATATTTGAGAGCAAGACGCACCTGTACGACGTCTACGTGGACAACCAGGTGGTGAAGGCCCACACCCCGGCGCTCACAGACTTACTGAAAATCAGCAACGCTGACAGAGAAAAGTATGCCAAACTCAACAATCAAAGGTAAGTTATCATTCTTAAATTGGCTGTTCATGGATCCTGGAAGTTCGTTCTGAGAAATATTGTTCTTTAAAAAAAATAATTTAAATTGCTGACATTTCAACTGATATTTTTGTTATACCGTGCATGTAAAAGTCATTATGTCCATTTCAAAACAGTGTTTTGTAAAGATTATATTTATTGAAATTTATTAATCCATGAATTATTAGCCTATGTGACTATTGGTTTTCTGATGACTCACTCATTCTCTGACTCGTACTCGTCGCTAATGGGTGAAATATTTCTGCAGCAACGTTAAACTTGATAATCACTCACTCACTCACTCACTCACTCTGTCTCGGACCACTAACCCTCACTCACTCACATGTACCACATAGCGAGTGGCGTGTTTTCATAATTCAGATATTTCTGTCCCAGGTCCTCCTATGTGTTTGCTCAGCAGGAGGCCGGAGAACAAGTCATAGACGAAGAAGAATTCTTTACAAAGTAAATACACTAGTGATACTTGTTACATTAGTACCCAGTAGTGTTTCATTTGTCATTGATATGTGGTCTGAAATAGTTACATATAACTTTTATATACATTCAGTGTTCGAAATAAAGAAAATAATAAGGGCGTCATTCTCCATAGGCCCAATGTCAATGGTGGTAAAATCTGTAATTTTCAGGGGGTCACACAGATACCTTGCAGATTTTTAAATTACCCCCTGGACCTTCCTATTAATTCGAATACTGTACATTTTTATATTACAGTAGACCTCGCATATAACATACTAATTGGGACCTGCTATTTTTGTCCGTTATACGCATATACCGCAATTAGCGTTAGACGGGACCGGGACTTCAGATTCAGTACGTTATAGGCAAGTGTCCGGTTTATGCAAGGCCGTTATATGCGAGGTCTACTGTATTTAATATTTACTTTTTCTATTAATTTCCATGAATTCATGTTTTTTTGTGGTTTTTTTTAATATATATATTTTTTGTTTTGTGTTGAATATTTACTTAGTTGAATATGTTTCTTAACTATGACATATTTCTACGTTCCAGCTTCTTCACTGAGCTCAATGACCGTCTGTTCCAAACATTGCTGGATATCTCATGCTCGCAGGACCGCCAGTTGACCTCCGACCACATGAAGAGCATGGGCCTTGACCCCGTCGGCGACCGCACCTTCCTCATGGAGCTGGTGGAGCACTACGGCATCGACGTCGTCTTGATGGTCGACAACCCCTGCTGTCCAAAGTAGTAGAGTTATCTGTCCTTGCTGTCCAAAGTAGTAGAGTTATCTGTCCTTGCTGTCCAAGGAGTGAACCACCACTTCCGTGTAGTGGTCTGCCACTTCCAAGTGGTGGAGTTATCTCCCACTTCCATGTAGTGGAGTTGTCTCCCACTTCCAAGTAGCTAACGTCCCATCAGTCTCATCTAGTGGTTATCTCTCACTTATAATATTAGAGTTGTCTGCCCGCAGATCACTACTAATAGGAGTTATCCTTCACTTCCAAGTAATGCAGATACTCGCCACTTACAAGCAACACTGAAGCATCCTGGAAGTTGTGAAGGTCTTCGGGGCAGTGTATCTATACAGGTTTTCTGGTTATCCTTCTATTCAGGAAATCCTCTTTTTAACATGTTTGTATATATCCATGTGAATCTCATAGAGTTGAGCATGGATAACCAAGTGCAATATGTGATTGTTAATGCATATTTATAATCTATTATTATTGGATGTTTTTGTTTGGGAGATATTATTATTAATATATTAATATTGAATTAATTGTTTCTACATTTTACAAGAGGAAACTTTTTAATCGCAAATGTTCAAATTAGGAATTATGAGATTATTAAGATCATTGTTCATGGCAAAATTGGTGTTGCATATCGAAGTATTGCTTTAAGTACTGTCGAAATAATTGTTAAAATCTGAAATTCTGGTCGTTAAGTTTGGCTCATATACATCATGTCATGATTAGTTAACACTAGTTACGAGATGACAATTGAATATTTATTATCTCCATGTTAAATGATTCTTGATCAAGGAATAGATATATTGCCAAAATAGACGTTCCTTTACAATCATACACTAAATTGTTAACAAGCACATCTTTTCTTTTTTTTAATAATGAAGGGTCCAACGGAACAGACAATCAATAGTGTGCCTAGTTAACATTTACATACTTTCACAAAATATCAGTATGTGTAATGTCGTGATCTAATCAACCCAAAAAGGTCGAGGTTTGTACGTTCACTTCACTTCACATTGTTCTCTCTATAGTCTACTGGGTTCCATGTAAATACCCCTTGATATCAATCACCAACAATCATTATAATATCAAATATTGATATCTGAGAATCAAAACAATAAATAATATTTTTATCAAATATTTTGGATGTTGCTTAGATACATATGATGAAAGATAACTGAAGATTTGTATTAAATATATCGGCTTCTCATTCAATTTGTCTGTCAAAGATTCATGGGGCTGTCATATTGGCACTCAATACTTTAACCTAAGCAGACTGGTGTAGATTGTTGTTTTACGAACTAACCACAGACATCTCATGTCGTGCACTAGGTGGTCAATCAAAATAGATGTTTTCATTCTTCTACAAGTCTGGCAAACTAAGTTTGTCTCTGGAAAATATCTACAAAGCCTACAAAACACCAAAGACATAATCATGGTTAATATGTTTTGAATATAAGGTCATTTTTTTAAAATAGGTTGTCAAATCCCAAAAAGTTCAAACAGTTTCAGAGATACACATTTGTAATTGTAGGAACATATTAAAGTTTGAAATAAACTTAAAAGGTATAGCATAAAATGCTCATATACCTGATAGATGTATATGTTGGGATCACAAACGTCTTCATTCTGAAACCCTTGAGTTATTTCCCTTTGACTCCAGCATAACTCAAGGGGCAACTGTAATCTACGGTATTAATACTAGTACCAAAGCTACAATAATAGTCTTTAAATCTTTTTAATTTGTTGTTGTCAATAGGTGACAATATTGAATAACACTGATGTTGAATACCGGTACATGTACTTAATCTTCCCACGATATTCTGTATGCAATGGGATATGGCGACACTCGCTCCCGCCTGTTGTATTATTAGCTATGTGTAATATAAACTTATAATACTGGCAGTTCACAATTTTAATATTATCTCTTTTCTTTCGTCATATTTCTACTTCATGCATGAATTAATATCCACAGGTTTAACTGCCTTTACTGAATAATTATCACATTGACTCTTACTGCTTTACTCATTTGCTCAAATAGTTTCGCAAGCCATCCAGTTTTGGAATAGCATGGCTGGCTAAGTTTACTCACGAAAAGGGGAGATAATTAACATCTCCTTTACCCATTTACAATTTCCATGCTTCCATATTTTGAAAACAATGTTTTCATCTTTTGATAATTAGAGCCCCCAATTATAAGGACCATAAATTTACTTTAATCCACTCCTGGCTGTCTTTAATCACATCACGGTAGAAATGTGTTGCTGTAAAACACAGTGTAGTAGCACTTTATTATAGCGTTGACAATTTGTACTATACTCTTTACAATTATATGGCCAGTTTTGCTGCATTTTTTCATCACACGTGCAATATTTACTTGTATTCATACATAGTGATCGAAGTTATATCTTGGCATTACGCAGGTAATACACAATTATGTTTATTTGTCTGTTTTTACAAAGGAGCATATTGCAATTTATTCAGTTATCAAGCACTACTAATGTAGTGTGCTATGTACATGTATATAAATCTGTATTAAATTGCCATCTATTTATTATGTGTGTATATATTGTACATATCCATATCTTGGGCATACCTATTCCATGGTTTGTAATATGTGCTATATTTCATGTGGAAATGTGTTCATTTTATGAAATGGTTTGACACGTGTTCCACAACTTTCTCTTTCTGCTGCTGAAATTATACCTGATATAAATGTGTAAACAAATTTAAAGTGTATGATTTAGTTTTTCATATTTTGATAACCTAAATAAATTCTTGATTTTTTTTTGTTTTTGTTTTTGGAGCTAATCACGTGTTCATATTTGAAAAAAATACTTTGTTTTTCCTATATTCTTTGACTGATTGATACAAAAAGAATGTTATAATGAATATTTGTTATGTAGATAATCTCCCTCTGTATCAAGATATGCTTTATTGAATGAACATCATTAATTCAAGTCATGTTTCCAATATCATGTTGCCCGTATACTCAAGTAAGTCATACATAACTCACTGAACCATTATTCTTGGTTCAACAAGTTTTGCCTGAAATGAAGAGTTTTGAAAGTTCCATGCTTATGTCACTTTGATGATTTGTTTTTTCTCAACACTGGGATGTCTGTGAGGAAGAGATTCATTATGCTGATTCACACTATATAGGTAGAGTGTGTGTACTGCAGATATTGTGTTCACAATCATGGTTGTACATGTATACAATGCTGAGATTGTCATCTGACCATGTATCAGTGTTCTGTCTGTCCGCTGTTACTTCTTGAAAACAATCAAGTGATTCCCTAGTCTACAGAAGTAGTTCAAATATCTATGATAATGAGTACTACCCGGTAGTATGCAATTGAAACATGTACAAATTGTACTGATATTTACTTGTAGACATTTGCTCAGATTCACAGATATCATGTGGCACCTTGATCATATTGCTTTAAAGAATACTTCAAGATATTTGTTGAGAATATTATGACATGTTTCAGTTATCTATTATTGTTTTTATTTACAGTTTTCTTATTACACATCTCTTCGCAAATGGGTGAAAGATTCCTGCAGCTACGTTAAACTCTATATTCACTCACTCACTTATTACACTGTACAGCTGACCTTCACCTTGTACTGTAGGGGTTCAAGGAGTGGGGGGTAGCTTAACCCTCTCCCTGCTGAAGGCAACCAGAGATGCCCTAAAGAGCTGTGTCTGTGCCTAATCCAGCACGGAGAGGGTCCCAGAGCTCTGGAAGGAACAAGATCAAAGACATTAATTGTATTTTCATTACCTGCTTCAACAATTTTATGTGTTACGTTAATTGTGCTCACCATGGTGGGTTCCACGCTCTTGATAAGCAACTAACTATATTCGCTTGACTAGGAGAGAATAGATTGGATTTCACAGGCTAGTGAAGACTGTAGTATCTATAGTTATATTACCAGCACTTCTTTTATTGTATTATACAAACACTCTTTTTCTATAATTTATTGTATTTGTGATCTAATCTAAACAAACTGACGTTCTTGCTACTGCAAACAGTTTAATCCTGGTTGTAGTGTCCAAATTTATGAGTATGTCAGTCTGAGTGAAAGCATGTGTGGGTATGAAAAGTTTAGCCTCATTTTCTGATTGATTCTGTCGGACAACGTTTTATTGCCATTCCATTCCACAGGATGTGATATCATACAGATACAATTTGTTATGGTAGGTTATCAGGTTATGCTTTGGTATATTATTATGGTATATAATTTTTATTGGATTATGTTACCTGTCTTTGTGTTTCTGTCAGTATGTAGTGTGGCTCATTGAACTTCTATTTCTGAAGTTGAAGATTAGGGATGTTAAAGTAATGTTGTCAAGTTTTGTTACTGGTGGATTCATTAGTGCTATTCCTGTATGGTACTTCATGCATTAGTGTTGCAGTATTCATGTACACTGTAGTAATTACACCTAGTTTCAGTCTCAGGTTGCTATTTTAATAGCTAACGTATTATAAACAAATTTTCTAAATACTAGTGTTAAGCTAAGTTTAAGCACACGGCTTGTCTGGAAAATTGTCTTGTAACACTGAGAAACAATCACATTACATTAGTAATGTCATTAGAGAGCTATCGTTGTACAATAAGTTCAACAACGGAAGCAAAAGAAAACACCCAGTCATATGATTTGTAACATGTATTTCAGTATCAAATTTAAGCCGCTTGATATTAATATTGAATGTACGCCTATTTTGTGCCTTCAGACAATGTTTATACTTTGGTTAATTAAGTCTGTGTGTTCTGAGCCCTTGTTTATGTCATCCGTTCTGTCAGTGATTGGTAAAGCTATTCACGCCATGTGTAATATGATTGTACAACTTATTACTGTTATGCATCCATCACCTCTGAGATAATGTCATGAATAAACCATTCTCCTGACTAGCAGCGTTGTCCACTGGTGTTGTCCACTGGTGCCTCACGTTCCCCATCCTCGAAACACAGGCCATTATAACTACACTTAACCTACGTCGAATATGTTTCACGTGTAGTCGGAATGGCCCGTATTTCGAGAATTCACGTTCCCCGGAAGTACCACTAGTGGGGCGGCTAAGCCGAAAAATTGTTCAAATTGTGGTAAAAGCATGAAATTTGGACAGAAGGTAGAACTCACGA
>JAUTBZ010153180.1:0-11533 GCA_032361785.1 Lepetodrilus galriftensis
TAATAATAATAATAATAATAATAATAATAATATAATAATAATAATAATAATAATAATAATTAATAATAATAATAATAATATTAATAATTTAAAAAAATAAAATAATAATAATAATAATAATAATAATAATAGATAGATTTTATTTCCTCCAATATATACATTCGGAGAGTAGTACATTGATGTTTTTCATGTGACTGGGAATTCCGTTAAAGAGAAGTAAAGAGAAGTCAGGTAAAGAGAAGTCTCTATTATTAACATATATTTTGTTTGCAAGTCTTTGGCACAACAAAGGACTATGGTAAACTGGAATGCTCTTTCAGTAAATAACAGCAATAGTGAAGAAGAAATTAATGTAAACTGGAATATACCTTCTCAGTGAGTCCCATACCACGCGCACTGAAGATCTCACCGCAACTGTAGGAGCAGAAAGATAAATATTATTTGTTGTTTTGTTTTAATATTATGACTTAGAGCCACTTTCAAGATTCTTTCACTCGTATCACAGCATGTCAGTTTAGGGCAGGATGAAACCTGCAACATCATAGCACTGAACATTGCAGTAAACCTGTGAGCACTGGTTAGTACTGACAGACCAAGGATGATAACTGCATTGCCATGGTATAGACAGCACACAGGGTTAGAAGTTCCCACTCCCCCAGCGGCCCGATCCATTTCTCAATGCTAAAGGTATTTTACGGGCGAGTAGAAATGTAATGTTTTGTTATTTATATCATTATTCTGGCGAGTACGTTTTAAAGTTAAGTTCCAACCCTGAGCACATGCTATCATGATCGCTTCAGAAAAGTAACCGTCGCGAACATTGATGCCACGCTCCTGGGAAGGGATTTTTAACCCTTTGGCTCCGGTCCAATGTTCTACTATCGCGCTACCACCCGCCCTGGTCACTAAATCAGTCCCCAAATGACATACCTGGAGCAGCCTTGAGAGATATCACCCAGCTCATGGACACACACAGTGTGCTTGCCCTGGGGTAGGCCATCCAGTGTCCCGTCTACTACACAGGTGCTCTCGTCCGATTGGACGAAGCGGACCACACCTTTGATCAAACTACTTCCTGCCTCCATCATAGCAACTGCCGCTCCAAGGTGCCCTTGTGCTGGGGGGAAAAATGAATCAAAATTATAATTCATGAAAATATGTTTCATGGAATGGAATGGAATGTCAAGTGTTAGAAAAATTACACTGTAACTTAATTCAGGATGAGATTAGATCAGTAATGTTTTCAATTGGTGTTAAGAGTCACTTTCAAGATTATTTCACTTATACCACGGTGTGTCAGTTTAGGGCAGGAGGAAACCTGCTACATCCGTAGTGCTGAATGTTGCAGTAAACCTGTGACAACCGGCTGCATTATCACTCTAAAGATATCTCACATCCTATGAATATCGCGTCAGAAATGTAACTTTTGTGAACATTGATGCAGGGCCCACAGGGCAGGGGATTTGAATTAGGGACCTTTGGCTCCTAAGTCCATTGTTGTAGCTCCTCAGATGGGTTTATTAGACTTACCTCGACTAGACCCGCCGTAGCCTATGAGCACGGCTTGTTTTCCTGTTCCCTCAATAAGATCCTTCACTTGAGATGAGGGAAGAGACGTCCTAACAACGACTTGTTCTGATTCTAGGCGGACTTCTACTGATTCTATACCTGCATGTAATATGAAGAGAATTACGTGAAATCAAGTAGTACTTTATTGTTAAATGTATGGCTTTGCAATTGATAGGCCTATAACTGGTGATATAATAAGTATGATACGATAATTATACAAACACTGTGAATTTTACTCGTTAACATTTTTCTAATAATTCTAGTCATGCTAATAGCCTAAATACGGTATATATAAAATGATTCTTGTGAAACATGGAAAATTGTAGTGCATACAAATTTTCAATATGCAAATCTATGTGACTTTGCGATTTCCACATCCATCTATAAATTAGCTGCAACTAACATACATACATGGAAATACACTGGGGTCTGTGAAACATAAGTTTGCATAAACCACAGATGCAAGTACAATCTTACCATGATGTATCCGCTATGTGTTACCATGGTGCATACTGACCTGGCACATCATCCAACGCTTTCTTGACAGAATTCACACATCCTTGACAGGTCATTCGAACAGCAAACTCAATCTAGAAATTATATAGGAAGTATGTGTACATTAGCAGCTGATTAGTGTAGCAATGACACTAACCCGTGATAAACATGGCCTATAAAATACCAGATATATTTGTCTATATATATGCTCAAGCAAGCAAACTATTATCAGAACAGATTAATGCAAGTTCTAAATACGGTAATACAAAATATATCCAATATTATTTTTGTTAATTTTATGTTTTTCCCCCAACGTAGATTCTAATTTGAAAATAAGAAATATTTTGTTATCTGAAAATGTTAAATATATTTCATCATGTTCATTGGGTGAGCAGTGATATCATACAAACAAGTAATTGAAATAATGAATAACTTAATCTTAATAAACTGAGCCGTGCTATTCAGAAAATGTATATGCTTTGTCAAAATGCAACCAATAATTTCGTGAACAATGTTGTGTACACACTGAACGAAAACCGAAGCCATTTCATCATTTTAATATTCTACTTTTTATCTAGTTACCATATGGTAGTTTTTGTATGACAACATACTATTACGAATAGCAAATACATTGTGTGGATATAATCACGCACAAGTTGAATATATTATAAGAGAAAATATCATTATTCTTCATAGAGGACAATGTTTATTATTTGAAAATCATACCTTAGTGGACGACGCCATTGTTGTTGAAAACGTCACTGCCTTCGCGTGTATCACGTGACAATATTTGGCGGTTTGAATGTGTAAAAATAGACTTGATAGACGTGAGTGCTTCACTAAAATGCCTTATTGTATCAATATTGTAGATACTATCGACTAGATACACCATGTTAGTTAATGACTAATCTAACTTCTAGCACTGTCCCAATAAATTAATTCATAATTATACGAGTCTGACGTAAGAAAATTACAGGTGTTCCAGTTTTCGTGCGCTATATACATATTTTTATAGCAGTAAAATCTAAACAATGCACGACATAAAGTAGTAATAAACAAGATAAAGTGATCATGGCGATCATGCTCTTTGTTTTACATTTTAATTTATCATTCTTTGCTTTGACCATAGCCAAGAAGATTATTTTGTTTTGATTGATTCTGCAAATTGCAATCTGACGTTAGCTCATATCTGAAATGTTTTATCATAAACTTATCAGCTGTTTATGCCCGTGTAGTGTCATTGATACGCTAGTATCCGGCTGTAAACATGGCTTATTTTAATATTGATCCTGATAATGTCAAAGTCGGACAAACCACTTTACATTCGTAGATCAAGGTTTGGCAAAGATGTAAAAAGCTGTCACTGAATGTGATGGCAAAGGGACCACATGATCACTATACAGCTGCTATATAGATCTACTAGTTTAAATACATACAATCACGGATCATTTACCTACATAGAGGTCTAGTGAAGAAAATATATACATGTACATTTGTTTTGACTACACAAGTACTATGATGTCCCCTAAATGTTGTGCCACCCGAGTCATTACACCTGTCAATCTGCTCCCAGTCCTTTACTGTATTGACCCTACCAATATTTTATTTGCAAGTGTCACCCATCTTCATGTCATACTTTTCTCCAGAGAACAATATGGCTGTTCGCTAAATTATGAGAACAGTCAAAGAAAATCGTTAGGGGCGAAAATGTACATCTGAAAAGTTAGGTGGGGGTGAAATGACTGGGGGCGCAATGAATAGGTGTGAAACATCTGCCACCCTTTATACAACCAGTTCCTTATTCCACATGCCTCACTAGTTATCAATATTTTAATATTTATTAATTACCGGGAACCAAGATGTAGCCCGAATAGTGTGACACACAAATGTGCATCGTTTTAATAGCATCATTTTAATGTTATTCTCCGATAACTATGTGCTGATCTTATTTATTTCAGATGTCTGACCTAACCATTACATACACAAAGAAGAAAAGGAAAAGACATCCAGTAAATAATGTATCCGACTCTTCATGTGCGTGTGAGTAACCGGGGTCATATCGGCAAGCTAATGTCTCAAAGGGATGTTCGAGCTCGCCCTAGGATAAATGATGCCTCTAGTATATATAAAAGTCGTTCTGACATGCTCAGAGGCTGACAACATAAATACCTAGAATATAAAACAGGGTTTATCCGAACGTGCAATCCTTCGTCCCATACGCAAAAAAACTCAGAAGTTTGGACGCACTTTATTAATAACAAAATTGTTGATAAGTACATCAACATGCCCGTACTACTAGCCCGTAGGATACAGCCGGGTGAGTGGGAACTTCTAATCCAAATTTGTTGCGTATGCCAGCCTTCAGTGATAAACTATTCCTGCTGTATTGAAACATAAACACTAATCCATTCATTCATTCCTAACAATTAATTTTTGTAATGAATTTATTTAATCTTTCTCTTTTTTTTTAGATCCACCAAATGCTTGCCATTTCTGCCGGTCGTCTGAAAATAGGGAAGAATTGTATGGAAAAGTTATCAAAAAGTGTGGATTTCTTGTCCACTACTTCTGTATGGTGAGTTGACCTGGCCTGAGTTTCATACTGCAATTCTAGTCTATGTCATGTTTTTACTTTTACAGGAAATGATTGTGTTCCTCTATTTAGTCCCTGACTAACGCAGTAACGGTACGACCCATTAGTGCTGTTGGCATGATAGAGCATCTCCAGTTACCGGTACCCTAAAAACAGTATTGATAAGGCTTGTGTTCACATTGTTGCCAGGGTTTTCTACTTCTTAGTTTTTAATTTTGGGAGATTGCCTGGTGAACTATGAATGCAAATTGCTGACACCATCAATGTTGACTGGTTACCATGGTTGCCGTTTCAGCTGTTTGCCAGCGGTCTCTCGCAGAGAGGGAAGACTGACACACAGGGAATTTTTGGCTTCATGCCGAACGACATCAGACGCGAGCTGAAGCGTGGAAATAGATTGGTATGTCATAGTTCAACGGTCAAAGAAAGTCCAAATTCAGAGCTAATTGTTGTGAAAAAATATGTACTTTGTATATCTGTGTATCATTTCACGAAGCTCTTGCGAAAGAGACATTATATAAATGGTGATCTGACACTTGACTTTAGGGTCTTATCGTGGATAGCCGACTTTCAAGAATCGATACCATATGGTTCAACGGACTGTCTACTTCTAATTTATTGTGGTAAATTTTCAACACTGCTAATGTGACGGCACATTTCAGCGGTGCACCTACTGCAAGAACAAGGGCGCCACCATCGGCTGCGTGGTGACGTCGTGTCGCAGAGTCTTCCACCTGACATGCGGTCGCAAGGAGGGGTCGCTGCACCAGTTCTACGATGTCTTCAGGTGAGTGTGGGTCAAATTGTAGCATTACAGGTGTAAATAGAGGAGCCGTGACAAAGGAAAGCATCCACACTGTGTAGTGATATGTTTCTGCAATATCTTTGAAGTCCAAGCAAATTTACGATTCATGTCCTGTTTGTGTTGCACGAGTCCTCCATGTCCCGTGCACTCATTGTCCTGTGTAATGTCCTTCCCACCAGGTCGTATTGCCCCGATCATCGGCCGCTACAGCCGGTGCAGATCAGTGACCGCCTGGCGTTCAAGGGGACGGCCAACGCCACGTGCAGCATCTGCATGTACGCCGTCGTGGCCCGCTCCACCCCCGAGACGCTGCGTGCGCCCTGCTGCAAGAACTCCTGGTTCCACCGAGGCTGCATCCAGGTGAGTGGCTGTGTACGGATGCTGAGGGATTCCTCCTGCCCTAAACTGACAGGCGGTGGCATAAGTGAAAGAATCCTGAAAGTAGTTCTAATAAATGAAAGTTTGAAAACATTTAGTTTTTGTTGTAAATAGCTACTGTTCTTAGCCACTATTGTCCCAAATAAATAATCATTTGTGATGCTGGAAGCTTTATTAGGTATATTACAAGTGAAAGAATCTTGAAAGCAGCTCTAAACCCCAATTAATTTTTAAAGTACGATGTGCTCTCGATATAATACTCTTCGATGTTCCGCCGATTCGGACAAACCGCAGGGTAATGCTTGGATCCCATTTAATTTTTTAATTTAGAAGAAAATACAAATAATTCATCAGAAAGCTGGCTGTTGTAACCCTGGGATCAGTGTTATATTGTGGGTGCACTGTATGTATATTTAGTCGTACAGTACGTGTACTCTGCTTGCTGTACTTGCAGAGATACGCCATGTCCTCTGGCCTCTACTTCTTCAAGTGTCCGCTGTGTAACAGCAAGGACCTGTTCCAGTCGGAGATGCTTCAGTACGGAGTCTACATCCCTGACCAGTAAGCAGACACTGCTACCATTTACACCACTGTTACATATTACTATAGCTGACACTGTTACGTACAGGAAGGCTCGAACAGAATAAAAAAAATTACTATTTTGTTTTAAAATGTAATTTTTATTGTTTTTTACTTTTTTTTTTTTTACAAGATAATCTTTTGTTGATCAGCGATATCGATAAGGTTGTACAAAATGATACATTTGTTTTTCATCGTTATTTATTTTTCGTCTTTATTTACAGAGACGCGTCGTGGGAACGGGAGCCCAACGCGTACCAGGACTTGTACGAGCGGTACACCCACTGTGACGCCGTCAAGTGCAAATGTCCGCGGGGACGTAGTCACGATGATGAGAACATGTAAGTCGTCGCCTTGTAGTATTTCTGGCCTCCGAGATTACGAAACTTTTTGAGTACAATTTAGTGTTTCATGTTCAAGCTTTATATGGGGAATTGTTAAGAAAATTTTGAGTTGAGCATGAAATCATTTATAATCAAAAAGGTTTCATGATCTCGGGGCCTGGTGTTTTTGTTTCAATCAAGGTTGGATGTACATTTATTTTAAAAAGCCATTTTGGATGTCAATTTGACAACAAATCTGTAGTGTAGTTACCATCCTGTGTTTGTGTCAGTGCCAGGTATGGCTGACTAGTTTGAGTAACAATATTGGTGATGTAACGAAAAAGAAAGCTTAGCACAAAATATAAAAAGAAATGTCTACTGTGCTTTCTTAGCATGTGCTAGTGATAATGTACGAGGTAATCAGAATTATCCATATGGCCACACTGAGAAATCAAAGAAATGATTGATGTAGAATGTCAAATTAGTTGCATTTAAATAGGTAATTAGTTGTAGATTAAATGGTGTACATTTTCTTCAGGAAATGGGAGATCGTGGTATGCGAGTTCTGTGGTTCTCATGGCAGTCATAAGGCGTGCCAGGGATTGAAACCTATCAAGAAAGGCTACATTTGTGCCGGGTGTGAAGAGATTGATCATAAATGTAAGTATAAATAAGTTTTTTTAAATATAATGATGGGTGAAATCTTCCAGCTGCAACGTAAGCATTAATTCAATAAATCAATTTCAATATGATCTCACAAGCAATTTCTTCTGTTGCATATGAGTGGAAGATTTCCGCCATGGATATATGTTAGATTTCCGACAGCCGTTGTTAAGCAATCTAATGTTGTTGTTTTTTGTTTTTTTTAATTAGTGTTTTCGAAGTTGAGGATTTGAATTTTGATTATACAATCATTTGAAATGAAAAACGAAACGAAATGAAAAAAACCTGATTGTACATTATTCTTTCTTGCCGTTTTGAGACGATTTGTCATTTCAAATCGCTATATATTGTTTCAGCAAAACACAAGAAGAAAACAAAAGTACCGAAAATGAAGACTCTAACGCAAGCAGAATTACAGAAACTACTCCAAGACAGAATCGACAGAATTGTTTCGGAGTCAAAACAGACGACACCTAGTTCTAAAAAGGACACGTCCGTTCAGTCGAAATTTGACCACACAAAGTCCCCACCTCGGAGAGCTAACCTGCGTTCCCAAGGCGACCCCGAGGTCGTCTTCATGGAGAAGGAGGACGCCGACTGCTTCGTGGACGTGGAGGCATCCGATGACAGCGACAGCGACGGAGACGATGTCCCGCTGGCCGCCAAGAAGAGGCAACGCCTGTCACTCAGCGTGACCAGGACGAGCTCAAAGAACAACCCCAAGCGGTCGAGTACGGTGACATCCAACATCGAGCTCACATCCACCGACCAGTCTTGCTCAGCCAGCATCGAGACGAAGAGTCTGGCAGGGAAGTATTCCAACTATGTGACCCTGTCCACGGTCCGGCACACAGACTTGCGGAAGTGGGGCACCTCAGAGACCTTCACACGCGCGTCCACCTCCGGAACGTTCCAGGGTCCGCCGTTGTTCGGGGAGGACGATGAGGACATGGATGAGGACGCACTCTTCATGAACATGTCCGACTCCAGTGACGACGATGACAACGAAATATGTGCCGTCGACGAGGTCCGAGAAGACGAGTCCAAGAAGACCGTCATGATCAAGTGGAAAGGGAAGAACATCCGCATCTACAAGGAGGTGGAGAAGAACTCGCGTGAGGATATTTCCAAGTGGAGCCTGCACCTCGAGGTCGGAGATACCGAGGACTCCTCACCTCCGATGTCTTCGCCTCCACTGTCCTCGCCTCTGGAGCAGTCTCCGCCTCAGCTGGTCCCCATCGACGAGGAGATCACGATAAGGTGCACCCCTCCCACCAGGCCGTACATGCTCAAGATGTCCTCCACACATGCGCCAGTGTCGCAGTATTCAGCTCGCGATTTTGCCGATGGCGACGCCGGATATGAAAACACGACCGTTGTCGATGGCGGTTCCACCAGCAGCGAAAGTCGTGTAACGCGCAGCATGTCTGTGGACATCAAACCCGACATCGCTGCCACCACAGGTATTTCGGACAGGGAATCACGACACTCGCGTCGATCCTTGGAATACGAGTACGAGCCGAAGGCGCGGTCATACGACGGAGCCCAGCCGGTGAAGCGGGACTTCGACACCGTGAGCGTATGTTCCTCCGTGATCACCGTCTCTAGCAACGCCAGCGAGAACGGAGACGAGAGCGACTGCCTCATCGTCGAACCCTCCACCTACGCACCAACGACCAGACAGAGGAACCGCCATAACGCGTCTGCTGCGTCCAACTCGACACGGTTCGCCACCGGCCGCCCGTTCAAGGACGGCGAGCAGCCCGAGGCGGTCTCTTACCGGCAGATCTCATCTGGACATGGGTCCTCCATGGGCATGATCATAGACCTGACTGACAGCCCGTCGGAGACCTGGGAAGGGTTTGCCGACGCCAACTATGTGTCGTCTCCGCGAACTGTGAGGTCGCAGAACCATCATATCAATATGTAGTCTGGTCGTGAAAACGTCGTGAAAAGTGTCTCTCAATATTCTTAAATGGCATTAACACGAATGAATACAGGAACGAATGTAAGCAAGGGTTCTACCCGCACGAAAGTATGAGTCGGCGTGACAGGAAACCGAACAAACTAAAGAGCATGCAGAACAAGAAATATCTCTAGAGCGTTGTTATAGTATGGTGTGATTGAGAAACAGTTTGACACGGGTGAAAGGATAGGGTACAATGTTTGTATGCGTAATGTGCATCGCCCATGTTTTATGTGAACAGCAGAGCTCACGGATAGTTGTGGTTCTCTCGTTATGAGCCCGAGAGATGACTGAGGTACCATGGACAGGCTTAGCCACGCACTATAAATGTTGGCATAAAATCAAAAGAAGATATAAAGACGTCTGGAACTTTAAAATTGAATCAAATACCTTGAAGTCATGCCTGAAAAATATCCCAGTATCGAGATGTTTTGACAAAATATTATATTTAGCGTCGTAGCTATGTATTTCAAGTGAACATGAAATCACTGAACTATTGTAGCATTGTGTAGTACTTATATTTAGACATTAGCAACTCCACCAGTTGGAATAGTTCAATTCAACTAAAATTATACAATGAGCCCCGTTACTTTGGGAGATCGTTATGTTGCAGCATTGGCCCCAACACAAAATTAGACATAATATTTGTAATGGTAGCATATATACTGTAGTTGTTGTGTGTTATCAGATTGCTATAATAACAGGGAAAACTAAACAATAATAAATTCACTTGCATTTGGTTTTACTGTGCATGTTATAATAATTACTCCTGTGGCAGATGTTTCACCACCACCTGTACCTTTCCGCCCCTACCTAAATTTTCAGATGTACATTTTCACTCCTAATGTAAGTGCAGTTCGCCCCAATTATTTTTTACTAAAACTAGACTATATTGTCAGCAGGAGAAACAAATGACGAGAACATAGGTGACACTTGAAAATGTACGACACAAATATAGGTGACACTTGAGAACAAAATATTGGTAGGCACGATACGGTCATACATCCAATTGCTCACCATGTCTGTTTAACATTATAGGCGTGAATGTCTCGGAAGTGAAAGTATAATCGGACCCCGGGATTACAAATGAATGAATGCGTTTTATATCTCGGCTGGAATATTTCACCAATACGCAGCGACCAAGATTACGAAACATTTTGCATATGATTTCGTGCTCAAATTGTACTCTATAAAAAAATGTTTCTTAATCTCGGGGCCAGCTTTACAAATCTCTCATGTCATGTAATCATGTAATGTCATGTACAGTGGTAATATGTTGGGGTGATGGACGATTCACAGAATTATCCGATCTTTTAGCAATATGTCGTACAGCATGTTACGCTCATTGGTGCCTATTCTTGAAAAGTTCTTGCAAACTTCTATAAGAATCGTTAACATTGAGAATAGGCTCCAAGGACATTGGTGATGACATTTCTCTATAGTGTATTGTGCCACTGCTACCATATACCATTGTCTCTGGTATCCAAGAGTTATTAATGGTTTAATATTGATGTTCAATATATATGTATTCCTTTTATTTGCATATGTGGATATTCTGTTGTATTAGGAAGTATTGACTGAAAGCTGTGCGAGGCAGTTGTATGAGTCTGGTATGCATTAAATATTTTGCAACATTAGTACATATGTGTTGTCATGATTTATTAGAGACATTTTAACTAAAGTGAGCTAGATTTTTGGGAATGTTTCAACATACACTCCAGTTTTTGTAGACTGAAGAAACTTCTATTCATAAAGTATGCAACTGGAAGTGAACAAGACGGGTCACTAACGTAACGGGATCTACCAGTAATAAGCCCGCTGTGACATAAAACAATAATTCACTCGCCAGTTATTAAACCTACAGCAGGAAGAGATTCTAAAGAAATGCTGTTACTATACGGTACCCTATGGCTATGGAGTCCACTTCTACAGCCCACTAAGATTACCAGGCTTCGACCGGCTCCGTGGCGTAATGGTTAGAGCGTCGGCCCGGAGTGCGGAAGGTCGTGGGTGCGATCCCAGGTCACGTCATACCAAAAGACGCTAAAAGGTGGTACTTGTTGTTTCCCTGCTTGGCGCTCAGCATTAACCCTTTCCCTACCGGGAGCGTATTTTTACGTAAAAAAAGCATGTCCTGAAACCCCGTAAGCGCATTTTTACGC